>CAUYRT010078949.1:0-10045 GCA_963574885.1 Lepilemur ruficaudatus
ATATGCTGTAGAATGGAATCCTTTATTACTATGTAATGCATCTCTTTATCACTAATAATTTTCCTTGCTTTGAAATTTGTTTTGTACAAAATTAATACAGCCAATCCAATTTTCTTTCAAAATAAATAAATAAATAAAAAAAAGAAAACATAACTAAAAGAAAGATGAACAAAAAAAAAAAAGAGAGAATAATGAACCCTACCTCTTTCTTATAAAAAATTAATTTGAGATGAATTATAACCTAAAGTGAAAGGTAAAACAAAACTTTAAGATAGGTGTCTTTAGAATAGAAAGACTTTCTTAAACAGGACACAAAATCATTAACCAAAAAGGTAAATTTTGATAAATTTTCCTACATTAAATATAAGAACAACTGTTTATTAAGCAACACCATTAAATGTGTTAAGAGACATGTCATGATATTTGAAATATATGTATCTGACAAAGAATATATATGGAGGATATATAAAGAACTCCTGCAAATTAAAAAGAAAAATACGGCTCAATAGAAAAATGGCCAAAAACCTTTAAAGTCTCTTCACAGAAGTGGATATCCATTCTTGAGTAATCATTACACTTCCTCAAGTTTTGTGGCCAATGTGTGGCAGAAATGGGTACTACAAATGGGTAAAACAAGTTTTAAAATTCAGATATCCTTTGAGGCCCAGCATTCTTATGTGATACCGCAGAGGCTGAGTTGTCTTTGAAACCTTCAGGGAAGTCGTAAGACTGCCGCAGACCCTAAGATCGCTTATTTTTGGTGGCCATTCCTCCTCAAAAATATTAAAACCAGCCCATATTTCACATTAAACATTATATGTATAAAACTTTTAAAGGGATTTTGCAATTTATTTTAACACTAGTTACTCAGGCTAAGAGTAACCCATATAACTGACTATCATGAATTAATGTTCATGCTCAGAAATTTCCAGAATACTTTGGAAATCAGTCCATCTGACCTACAAATTGCTTTCAAAGGTAATTTTTAAATGAACGTTAAAGTCAACAGTGAGTAAAGTTAACACGTTAGATTTTTTTCCAGGGCTTTTGTTTGTTTTTTACATTGGAGCAGAGAGATAGCTAGAAAGATAGATAGATGATAAGCATTGGAGAGACAGAGTGAGAGAGAGAGGTGGATAGATAGAATTTTAAGATGGATATCATGGAACCCAATTGCATAAAATAGAGCCAGGCTGGGTGGAAAGCCTGTTGCAGCTAATTCTCCTGTTTTTGTCCATCTGGAGCTATACAGTGTCTTCTTTCTGCATCTCTCATCTTCACTTTATTCTTCTCTCTAAAGACTGGGTTCTAGTAACTGTCCCAGAATGAAAGCCTTAACCCCAAGTCTCTCTGACCCTCCTATTTTATCCTTGTAGTAATTTCTCTTAGCTACAGTTTCCCAGTTCTGGTTTCCTAGAAGAAAAAAATCTGATTGGTCAAATGTAGATAAGGTATCCATCCCTGGTCAGTCCAATTAGCTGACACTGGTGGTGGGTGAATGGGTAGGGTTTGCAGAGCTTTGGGCAGAGCAGATTCTCCAAGAAGCAGATGCAGCAGGGATAAGGGAAGAGTTGGTTGTTCATCGTACATTAAGGCATGTGTGAGGCTTGGAGCATCTGCATAAAAGTTGCTCATCTGCATTCTGAGCAAGAAACAGATTTTATGGAATAGTTTAGAAAAGTAAAGGCTATGTGCTCACTCGCATCCCTGAGGCCTTTATTACTATTATAAAGTGGCTGCAAAAGTTATGGTTTGTTAATGAGGGTGATGATTAGTATTCCTAATCCAGGTGAATTTGGCCATGTACCTTCACTCCTGTTTATTTTATTTTATTGAATTTTCTTTACTGGGGTTAGAAGACCATCTTCTCTCTGGAGGCAAGGATGCAGACATGATGTTGTTTGAAGCACACTGAGCTCTCTGACACGCCCTGTGGTAGAGGTAGAGTCTCAAATTGTGACTTCCACTCAATCCAGGGAAATTATCTACACATAATCTCCATTTTGTCATATCTCTGAAGTGGCCCACTCATTATGGTCAGAGATTCTGAAATCAAATATACTCCTCATGTTTTAATGAAATAGAGCATTTTGTTAAGGTAAAATTCTTCTCTAGAAAGGTTTGGTCTTTCCCAAAGAAAGACCATTTCTGGCACAAAAATGGAGTCATAATGTATAATCTTCGCAGTTACAAAATAAATGTCACCTTTGTTTTATTATTTACTTACCTACAAAAGCTGTTTATTGCCAGATAAGAGACAGTATGAATTTGATTTCTTCTCTTGCCAAAGTACTTTTTTGTTCCCTAAAAGTCTCTGTTAATTGTGCCCCAGATCGAAAAGATAGTTTGATCACTAACTATTAGCAAGGAGTTATGTGGAAATAAGAACTGTTACAGAGAGAATTAGAAAACTGCTTTCATAGGAACAGAAGAATAGGGGAGAATTTTCTACCATTGTCCCATCATCCCTTTATTAAATTATTGTTATGGCACTTCTGGACACTTAGCTTGGTTGCCTAATTCTCGGCTAGTGGGAATTTTTATAGTTAGAAACTTTGCAAAGAGAAAAAAATGTTTTTAAATGATACTGTGTTACATAAATATTCATGCTTATGCACTCCTCTGTAACCAGGGTCCTTTTGAGCTTCATTCCATTAAAGAATGGCTTTTTTATTATTGTTTTTGCTTTCTAGGTGCAAAGATGGGGATAATGGCCAATGGCATCCATCACACATGGCTATGAATATTTATCTAGTGCCGTATCCCTGTACTGGAAAGAATAGGAAAAAAGAAGCTGTGAAGAGGCTTTTCTTCCCTATCAGATCACAAGTATCCTACCTTCATCCAACTGAAGGAGTTAAATGGCTTGGTCCTCAAGTGTGTCATTGTAGTACACTAATATTCCAGTGGGCAAGGGTTAACTTTACTGATGAAAGATCATGCCTGGAAGACTCTAATGCTAGGGAAATAATGGAGTAGCTTGTCAGACCATATTGAGACATCTCTTTATCCAGAAGGCCTTAAGACAAGGTTAGTTCAATTTTGCTCAATATTCTGTGTGGCTTAAGAGTTACTCACAGGCAGCTCTCAGCAGAAGTTGTCAGCCTCTATTAATATCAACACTTACTCCTTCTCCTTCATTCCAAAACCAGCCTAGTGACCTGCTATGCGGATGACACCACAATTGTAATGCAACAAATGGGTGTGAGAGAAATGGGACAGACAATGCATAGCCACATGTCGCTTATCCACAGGTACTCTGACATCCTGTTTATCACTCTAGGCCTAGCCCCTTTCCTTACTTGCAATAACTTATTTCTACCATTCTTTTGGACATTTCTGTTCAGATATGTCACCATAGTCTCAAACTCAGTAATTTTCTCCCCCAAACCAGCTTTCCTTCCTGATTTTTTTTTTTAATCCTTGTTAGTGATATCGTTAAGGCTCAAAACCTCTGGGTTGTTTTGTCTTTTTCTGCTTTGCCTACTATATCAACCTGCCCGCCAAGCCCCATTGAGGCTTTGAAATATCTTTTTTATTTACCTCTTCTTTCTGTTCCAAAACTATGTTAATACAACTTTCAGACATCTAAAATCTTGCTAGGGCTTCTTAACTTTTCGGCTCACAGGCCCATTTTCCCCAAACACACCAGATTAAAATTTCCTGAATCTAATGTCATGTCATTAGAATTTAAAGGCATTTAACGAATTCTTCGTGACCTATTAGGGTGAGGGGCGAAGAGTTATATTTCAGTTTCCCTGGAGATACTGCAAAGCTGGTGGTTGTGTTGGGTACACACTGTAGACTGGAAGTTGGGTAGGGAGCACCCGCTATGGGGGGATCCTGCAGTGTCCCTGTTAGGAACCCATAAGAGGCCAAAGGAGGCACACAAGTGAACAGCAATTGGCTTGGATCTCATGTCTATATTTTCTGTTTCATCAGGATGTTCTGGATGAGATCACTGTCCTACAGGGCACAGCCAAAGCACTCTCTTCTTGCCTAAGCTTTCCCCCATTTCTATCTTATTAGGGTCCTACACTCTTTACTTTAGCCATATTAATCTACATGCTGTTTCTCAAACATTTCAGAGAGAAGACCGGTAAGTGAGCAGTGCAGAAGGGCACAAAAGTTTCTTTCCTATGTTACTTTTTTCCTGAAATCTCACCACTCTTTCCCTCGCTAAATTATTCACTTCACTGCTTCCTTTTTTTCCATCTCTTCTTGCATCCCTCCATGTCTGTTAAGCTACTAAAAGCCTTAACCTTTAGGCTTTGAACATGAAATCAAATTTCAGTTCAAATGAATCAAACCACCCCACAGGGTTCTTAATTTCTTTAAACTTCACCATAGATGTTGTCCATAGCAATGAGCTGAAAACTACTAATATTTCATGAATGATTTCTGCTTTCTTGCTTCTAAAGATATTTTAATTCACGTATTCTTATTTAGCACATTAATTTCCATGTGAGTTGTATTTAACTCATGCTAGTTTTGAACCTGGGGCCTCATGAAGCAGATGTAACTCACAGGTCTTTTTCACCTTGGGAGCTGCAAGAACTATTTTTCAAGTTGCATATAACTTGCAACTATATGCAACTATAGTTGCATATAATAGAGAAAACAATAAAAAATAAATATTTTTATTAAATTAGAAAGGATCATTTTGTTTTCAAAGTTTTTATTCTATTTTCATAAGAAAACACCATGGCCCCAAGGAATTTTTTTTTTATACTGTGACAGTCAATGTGTTAACTTCGTATTAAGAAATTTGTCTTGTTCTTCCAAATACAGTCACTGAAGGAAGAGTCTGAGGTCACTCCTCTTTTATAGCTTCTATAGCACATAGAAAGTATGCAATAACTTTCTTATTGATGGGCTATTCACAAACCAGATCTCCTCATTGTGAGATGTTGGCATTGTCACTCTTCTTTGAATGAAGGACACTCTAAACCCATAGCTGTCTTAATATATTTTTAGTGATGTAAATATGTGGAATTTACCTAAGCTTATAAATAGAGGCAAACCTAGGATCCATGAGTTACAAGTTAGAAGGAAAGGGATTTGTAAGAAAAAGGCAACTATGAGAGTGAAAAGGGGGTAAAATAGCTTAAGGATTAAAAAAAGTCAAGGGTAAGGGCAAAAGAAATAAAAAAGAGGGAAAACAAATACAGAAAGCCTTCATAGAGGAAAAAGTGAAAGGAACTGCAGAAGACATGAATGGTTAGTGGTGTAAGAGTTGTGAAATAGACCAAAATGTTTCCTTTTCTGTCGCAAGACCCTTCTGTTTGGTGGTTCTACTGGTGGAGAGTGCAAGATGAGAGCTTAATGTTATTTTCTTCTCCCAGGATTTGAGAATGTCCTTGAGGCCAAGTTATGGGAGAAGTAAATTTGAAGCAGCACAAGCATTGTAAACCTTGGGTTGGACCCTCGGGTTGGTCTTGCCTCCCTAGCTCCTCCTGTGTTGATAATACTGGTCTCTAGACCATAACTGATTAGCCTGAACCGTCATTCCTGTTACTCATACCCACTCACGTTGATGCAAACTGCTCTATTCTGAAACGTTCTAGAAGGGTCATGCTCTAAGCTATCATTGTTCTACAACTCTAATCCAAAAGCTTTTTACTCATCTGCCAAATTATCCTTCCATCTTTCTTGGTGACTTCAAAACCAATGATCTATCAACTGATTAATAGATAAATTGAATATGGTATATCCATACAATGTAAGCCTGCTGATAATGGTTAGCTAATGCCAGTCTTATTTGATTATGCCAGAGAGATCATTGGAAATTTCCCCTTTGATTTTTGGAAACATGAGTATGATCTTTCCTTGTCACACTTCAAAGGAACAGTGTAGTAGATATCTAAGTCTCTCTAGCATTCTGTTTAATTTCAGAGGTGCCCTCCTCATCTCATATGCCCGATTGGATTGTCAATCAAGGTACCCAATTTGTCCCCTACCCATAGGGGATGCCTATACATCGAGCATAATGATTGCTCTAAAGCTTGGACACATAACCCAAGCAAATTAAATCAGAGTCCTTCCATAAGAGTTGCTCTATGGACATTGGCGGAGAGTTGATCCGTTCCTTTTATCTCACAAGCTGTAAAGGTGAAATCTGAGGACTCTTGGCAGACATCTTTCCTAAGTCAAGGAGAAAGTCCACCTGTAGTGGAATAGGATGAGGCCAACCAAGAGAAGCCATGACAAGCATAACTGAAAGATGGTGAGATTGTGATGAAGATAAAAACAGAGAGGGAGATAGAAATGAGATAGAGGGTTGAGATGACATTGTTTGGACCCTGAATCCAACTATGCCTAGCCTCAGATTTATATGAAGTTACATGTCAGCAAAGTCTTACAGTTTTGTTTGTTTTATTTTGTTTTTGCTTAGGCTGAATTATATTGAATTTTAGCATTTAAAACCAAAAGAGTGTTCAATACTCAATCAGGTTAAGGAAATTTTGCAGATGGTCCTTGTCTCTTGGGAGTTTATCCACCCTAAGTCAAGTGTAATTCCCTGATTATTGATAAAAATTCATTTTTGTCCAGTTCATGGATAAAATAAATATGAATATGGATGGATAAATGGTTATGTATAATTTTGGAATATATGGGAATGGCATAATAGGCTGAAAATTAAAGTTGGTTCTTTAGAAGTAAAAGGTTATACTTCAAACCTAATGCATCAATTCTAACATTTGAAACAAAAATTCAATATTGTAATCTTCTTTAATTTGAAGGAAATTTTCGTAGTCATCATTTGAAATAAGTCTAAGGACAAAAGATGAAGGGTAAAATATGCTAGAAAAAGTTACTTTTTCTGTATAATCCACCATTTTCTTTCTTACAAAAAACTATTTACTATGGCTCTTTATAATAATCCATTTCAACAGGAATTATACATACAAAAAAAAATCCCATACCCTGAACTTAATCAAATACATAATATAAAAAATCAGTTTAATTTGGGAAAAAGCTGTACTTATTTCTGGATTAACTACATGGCTTAACATGTTTTCTAATATTTTTATTCAACATATTTTTTGATCACAACAATATTCTCCATCTAGAAATAACTAACACACATATATATTTATCTTAAAATTTGAGAGAACTTCTCCCAGAAGTCTTAAAATTAGCAATAATTTCCCTGTAAGTTTCAGGTTAAATTCTCTTTATCCTATGGAATTTATCTTAATCACTTTAAAAATAATTAATTCCTTTTTTAAACTTCTAGTCACTTATGATATATTCAATAAGCATTTATTAAATATCTCCTACAAGCCTATCATTGACTTTACAAAAGGTTTTACAAACCTTTTAGTGAGATTAGGAATCCGCATAGAGAAAGTTAAATATAATATAAGATACTAATGCAAAGATGTATTCCAAGGCAATTGATAATCTCCGAATTCCAAAGGAATAGTTCAGATAAGTATAAAGTCTTAAAGTAAATATCCAAAACCTTGAATTTTATGTTGATTTATTTAAGGGTAACAAGGAATTGTAAAAACAGAATATAGTTGGATCATGCAGATTATACCTATTGAAATATACTTGAAACATTTCTAGAAAAAAGAAAATGAAAAATCATCATAGTTTATTGAATTATGTAGTGGAAAAATAGAAATGAAGCAAATGTGAATCATTAATGAAATAACTGAATAAATCATGGCATATCTGTACTACTGAATTTTATAACCCCATTAAATAGGATGATATATGTCTATATGAGTTGATTTGGAGGAATTTCTACAATGTATTTTCAAGTAAGAAAAGAATGATGCAAAAATTTAATATCACCATAGTTTTGTGAAATAAAAAACAAGTTCCTTTTCCTGGTACTATAAAATTAAGGGGGTTCTGAAAAGATACATAGTAAGTATTGAGCTTTTCCTGAGGTGCAGAAGGATGAGAGAAGGACTATGAGAGGCGGGAAAGGGAAGAAATAAAAAGGCAAAAAGCTATCATCTTAACAAAGTGTAGCAAATTGCAAACCTGCTTCAAAGCTTCCTCTGCTTGAAGTCCTATTTCCTGTAATGTAATCTTGCAGCTCCTGCTATCAAGAGGTGAATTTTATTTCTACACCCCTGGATCTGGGCTGGCCTTGTGACTTGCTTGCTTTGGACTACAGAATGTGGTGAAAATAATATTGTTTCAGTTCTGAGACTAATCCTTAAGAGACCTTGCTCTTCTTATTGGAACTCTTCCCAGCCATATTGAACAAGCTGGATGGTGAAAGACACGTGGCTCAGTCACTTCTGTTGCCCTGTCACTTCCGTTGCCCTAACCAACAGCCAGCCAACCCCCAGAAGCAGAGCAGCCTAGATAACTGACAGCTAACCACAGATGCCTGAGTAATCCCACTCAAGACCACAATAACACCTACCTGAGCACAGGCTACTAAACTGACTACAGAATCAGGACAAATTTCATTGTCAATTTAAGCCACTAAATTTTGGGACAATATGCTATATAGAAAAAGCTAACTGATACAATTTTTTATTAACAAAAAAATGATATGACTTATTACATGAATTTTCTTCTAGAGAGATTACTGTGAATAGATTAATATAACTCTTTCAGGAAATACATAGATGAGCTAAATAAATGTCCCAAGAAAAATGAAAAGCTGTGGGCATTTAGTGGTGAAAAAAGGGATTCCATTCCTTTGTCATATGATAATAAATCTGTATAAACTTTTGTTATTGTAAAATACTACACACATAGAGAAAGTGCATATAACCCAGATACATATCATAACAAGCTATTATAAAGCAAACACCTGGTAATCAAAGTAGAATATTGTCAGCACCCCTTTTGATGTTTTCATGTTGCAACTTTTACTTGCCCCTTTTAAATAAAGTTTTGTCAGGGGTTTTTCACTCTTTAACAGTATTTTGACTGGGATTGCATTGCACTAGAGGAACAATGATACACTTACAACATAGAGTTTTCCAAGTCTTAAATACTACATATCCTTCTAATTTTGTTGAGTTATCTGAGTTGCTCAAAATAGTGTTCCATAGTTTTTTGTGTAGAGATCTGACAACATTTTTGCTAGATATATCATTATGTATGGATATTTTTGATGCTATTGTAACTATTTTTCTCAAGCATTTCATTTTCTATTTATGGTCTATAAAAATTAAATAAAAGCAGACTCTTCTAGATTATCCACTGATTAATGCAAGTTGTCTGTAAAAAGTGGAAAGTTTTATTTCTTCATTTACAATCCCTAAGCCTTGTATTTTTTTTCCTATTTTTTCCTTTATTATACTGGCTAGAACTTCCGGTATAATGTTGAGCAGTGGAGATCTCATTTCCAAATTCAAGGTGAAAATTTGAATATTATAACATTAAATGTAATATTTTCATAAGTATTTTTTAATAAATACTTTGTCAGATTAAAAAAGTTTATATTTCTAGTTTCCCAAGTGGTTGTTGAATTTTATCACATTCTTTTTCTGAATCTATTGAGATGATCTGCTTTTTTTTCTTTATTGAAGTATACTTTACATATCATGCCTTTACTCCATTTTAAGTGTACAATTAAATGATTTTCAGTGAATTTACCGAGATGTACAGTTTTTTTATTTTTTATTTTTATTTCAGAATATTACAGGGGTACAAATGTTTTTGGTTATAAGGATTGCTTTTGTAATGCTTGGGTCACAGCTATACCTGTGTTCATCACCCAAATAGCATTCATTGTACCTGTTAGGTAGGTTTTCACCCAGCCCTTCCTCACCTCTGCCCCCTGTGTGATTTCCACTGAGTTTTACTTCCCTCTACACATCTGTGCTCATTGGTTAGTTCCAATTTAATAGCAAGTACATGTGGCGTTTGGTTTTCCCTTCTTTAGGTACTTCACTTAGAATAACGGTCTCCAGTTCCATCTAAATTGTTGCAAAAGGTATTAATTCATCCTTTTTTATGGCTCAGTAGTACTCCAGGGTATACTTATACCACAGGATTTTGTTAATCCACTCATGAACTGATGGGCACTTGGGTTGATTCCACATCTTTGCAATTGTGAATT
>CAUYRT010078950.1:0-67101 GCA_963574885.1 Lepilemur ruficaudatus
ACAAATACAAAAAAAAAAAAGATGCTTATGAACCAGTAAATTTTCTAAAAATGGGATAAAGACATAGGTTGGGGCCGGGCTTGGTGGCTCACACCTGTAATCCTAGCACTCTGGGAGGCTGAGGCAGGAGGATTGTTTGAGCTCAGGAGTTCAAGACCAGCCTGAGCAAGAGCGAGACCGCGTCTCTACTAAAAAAATATAGAAAGAAATTAGCTAGACAACTGAAAATATATGTAGAAAAAATTAGCCAGGCATGTTGGCGCATGCCGGTAGTCCCAGCTACTTGGGAGGCTGAGGCAGAAGGATTGCTTGAGCCCAAGAGTTTGAGGTTGCTGTGAGCTAGGCTGATGCCACAGCACTATAGCCCAGGCAAGAGAGTGAGGCTCTATCTCAAAAAAAAAAAAAAAAAAAAAAAGCCATAGGTTGGCATTTCACTAATAAAGAGATACAAATGGCCAAAAAACCAAAATAAATATGAAGAAAGTAAGAAGGAAAAGGAAAGGAGAAAAGCCTAAAAAGATGAAATGCCTCATTTATAAAAACATAAAACAAAAATTAACATGTTTGATAATATTCATTGTTGGGATGATGTGAAGAACTATTCTTAATCACAGAAGTACAAATTGGTGCACCCTTCTTTGGAGGATGAATTGGCAATATCAACATTCTATTAATATATATACATATTCTTTCACTCAGAAATTTTACTTTTCAGTCTTTATCTCATATAATTAAGTATGTAAAGACATATGTACAAAGATATTCATTACATTATTATTTGAATAGCAAGTTCTCATATTTAAATGAATTTAGCTAAGGAAAATACTATATGAAGCCATACCTTGGAATTCTTAGACTTGCCACTAGATGTCATCATTATCCCACAGAAATAAAGCTCTAGCGAAGTGGCGCAAAGAATTTTGAAGTTGGAAAGAACTTCAGATTTGTAGATCCCTCGTTTCAAAACAGTGGTGCTAACACACCTAATGGGTGCAGTACGCACCATCCGGGGGATGGACACGCTTGAAACTCTGACTCGGGTGGGGCAAGGGTAATATACGTAACCTAAGCATTTGTACTCCCGTAATATGCTGAAATTAAAAAAAAAAAAAATTAAAAAAAGAAAATATTCAGGGAATAAACAATAAAAAATAAAACGATAAAAACAATACAAATTTAAAAAATAAAATAGTGGTGCTTATACATGCTACCCAGTGCAATTCTAAAACATGAAAAATTTGCCACATCACAAAGTACTTTGCAAAACATCATTTCACAAAATAAACTTCAAAATACATTTTTAAAAAAGTTTGTCTCATAAAAAAGTCTCAGTAGGTTTTTATATGCTTTTATGAGACATTACCCTAAAAGCACTAAAATGAGGTAGACTCATATGGTATGCCTTGGGTACTTCCAGGAGCCTCGGGCTTCAGAGAATATCACCTCTAATGTGCTTGTCACCTGAAATTCCACCAGTGAATATTCATTTTGGGGAGCTTAAGGTTTACCTCCATCCAGGGGTATACTGCTGAATAGTTTCAAAGAATCATTGGATTTTAAACAAGAACAAAGTCCACTGTGAATGAAACATAAGACAGATGCCCAGGAAAAGGGATGGGGTGAGTGACAGCACATTAGGACAACGTGGGTCTTAACTTGGGCTCCACATGTCCACTCTATTGTCCTTTAAGCTAAACACGATGCAACTCAGTGTGATCTTACTACTGAGAAGTATGAATACATTAAGAAACCTAAGAGCTTAGATAACATTCAGCTTATCAAAATCCATATTGTCACAGGTATTTCCTGATGCTCTGATATGAAGCTGTATACTAGAGTTCCAAATATAAAAAATGCATGGAGACACAGGGCTAAATGAAATGTTTGGCCATAAAATAAGAATTTATCAAATAAAGAAGCAGGAGATACAGATTAAACAGGAAAGTAAATCAATAGTATTAGGTGATAACATTTAGAAATAGCTACTTACTAATTTAGTTTGATATCAAGATCAAATAAAATTATAATAATGAACAGGGCTGAGAAAACTTAATCTTGGCAAAACAAAATGTGGAATACCAAGCCTGAAGAAACGGCTGCTTCATAGATATCTTTCATTTGAAAGGAATTACATTAACACAGTGACATTTGTGGTAATATGTTTAGTTATAGACTCCAGTCAATTCCGAATCCTTCTATCCATGGAATATTCTACAATTTTCAAAGCAGGTTTACATACATTATTTTATTTTATTTTCTCCTGAAGAATTATTTTTTTGCATTGATATAAAAGATACTGGCAGCCTAGTATCAATTTTCTTTAGCCTATCTATAGGTTCAACTAAATTAAATATTCTTTAACTTTAGGCATCTCAAAATGAGGAAAGTAAGTCTGACAATTTTGTGGAAAAATTTCTATCTAAAAAGATAGAAATGGCATCAGTGCCCTGTGCCTTTTCTCCCTACTCCTGGCCTCACAGAACACCCTCAGCTCCGGCACATGTCTCCATAGGGTGGACATGGCCAATAACTGATGAAGTATGAATGGTTCTTCCTGGACCATACCTCACATGTGTACATTCCATATTTCCTGCCCTAGAACTAAAAGATTCGGGGTACATCTTTAACTTAACATGGAAGAACAGTGTAGTAACTCCAGGCTGCCTGAGGGCTGGGTCTTTTTATAGCCTCTCCTTCACCTACCCTAACTCCTCTCCATCACAATGGAGCCAACTTTTCACTGGGCTCTGACTGCAAGGCTGTTGGATCAGAAGTGGATCAGAAAATCATTCCCATTTTCCCCTTAAAATCCTAGGATAAGTGGGGGTAGTCCTTGAAACTACTGACTCAACTTTATCTTACTTAGGATGGCCAGTCTAACCAGAAAATGCTATGGTTATATTCTATTCCCTTAGATTTATAATGCATTTTGAATGAAAACATACTCATTTTCCGAATTCAAATATTAGCGTGTACTTGGCATCCATTTTTTTCCTGGGGAGACAAACTAGCTACAAAAGAAGATTCTGATACACAATATGACACCTGATTCACCTTCTTCAATCCCAACCCTAACATTAGGTAACAGCCGGAACTTAAAGAAAAATGCACGACACCCTCACAACCACACTTTGAAAGAAGTAAGACAAATATTATTGGTCTCAACTAACAGATGTGGAAACTAAGAAACAGCAACAGGAAGTTTCAGACGCTTACCTAAGTCGCCCAGCTAGTAAGACAACCTGAAACTACAGAGATCTCAATTCTCCCGACTCCATGTGTGTTAATTGCATTCTGTTTGAAAATGAGAGTATCACCCAATGTCACATCTGTGTGCATCTCTTAACCAACTTTGCATTACTTTTCTCTTCAAGTCCACTAAGGTAATTGAATCGCTCCCTCTCAACTTCTGTATACAATTGATCCTCATTATTTGTAGATTCTGTATTTGCAAATTTTCCTGCTCACCAAAATTTATTTGTAACCTCAAAAGCAATACTCACTGTGCTTTCATGGCCACTCTTGGACATGCACAGAGCTGCAAAAAACTTGCATGGCCCATATGCATGTTCCCAGTTGAGGTCTAAGAAAGTGATGCCCTGACTTCTTGATTCAGCTGTCATACTGGAAACAAGTATCCTTTCTGTGGTATATTTAGTGACACATTTTTCATGCTTTTATACTTTTTGTTGGTGATTTGCTGCAAAATGGCTCCCAAGCACAGTTTGGAAGTGCTTTCTAGTGTTCCCCAGCAGGAGGAGGCTGTGATGTGCCTTATGGGAAAAATGTCATTAGATAAGCTTCCTTTTGGCATGAGTTATAGTGCTCTTGGTTATGAATCTCTATGTTAATGAATCTACAATATTAAATATCTTTAAGCAGAAACACACAAAAAACAAAATTATGTATTTTGCCATTCTGAAAGTTAAAAAAAAAAAATTATGTCCTGATCTATTAATGAAAATGTTGTGACCTAACCCTGCATTTCCTCTAAGAGTAGTGGTTCAGTATTTGCTAATTTAGTGTTCAGGTGGACTTTATAGAAAATAACTACAGTGAATAATGAGAAAAGCCTGTATTTATACACAATGTCATGTCATGTGCATTGGTTTGTACCTCATCTCAACCCTGGTTAATGTCAGAGCCTATCTTGGCTCCCTGACCCCTCCCCACAGTAGAGACCACTTGAGCCCATCAAGATAGTACTTAAGATTTGGTTTGGGTTTGGTAAATCGGTGCTCCAGTATCATTCTTTCTTGGAAAATAATAAATAAGGAAGTATGGTTCTCCAACTGCAGCTATTTTGGGGCTCGTAGAAAAGAGAATAGATTGCTGCTTTGATAGTGAGAACAGTGGAGACAGTAGAAAAATTCTTTTCCCAGACTATCAGAAAGGGCACCATTATATCTATATACATACATACATGTATATATACATATATATATATATATATACACATTTAAATTTTATATTCTAGTCACCTTCATATCTCCTTAAAGAATCAGAGAAACACTGACTTCCTTGTTTCTGGTATGGAATTATGAAAAACATAACTGCTTTACAAGAAGTAGCTAACATCTAACAGCACTGTTAATTTTCTTAGTCTCTAGTATGGATGCAATAGCAGTAATAAGAAGCCATGAGAACCCTGGCAAAAGTGAGAGTAGTAGCAATGTAAGTCTTTAGCTTCCTGTAAAATGTAAAACAGCAAGTTACTTTTCTAAAGATACTTATTTTTATATGATCAGCACTAACATCAATTGGGATACAATACATGGACTTGGCTTTCATGAATAATAATTTGTAGTAAAGTCAAGTATACTGTTATGGGTGCTATACTTGCATTCCTTCACAACGTCTAACTCTCACAATGATAACCCTAATAGGGAGATGGCTTCTGTCCTCAGTGCAGAGGAAAATCTGAGGTTCAGAGGATAAATAATTTTTCCACTGTGGCACGTTAAGAGTCAGTTTGGACAGAAACCCTAACCTGCCTGCCTCCAAAGCTGGAGTATTGCCTTCTCCAGAGTACTCTCACACAGCATGGGCTACATAATTCGTAGGGCCTATTGCAAAAAAAAAAATGCAGGGTCCCTTGTTCAAAAATTAAAAATTTCCAGACAGCAACCACAGAATATCAAAATGAGGGCAGGGCCCTTCTGAGCACAGGATTCTCTGTGACTGCACAGGTCTTGTGCCCATGAAGCCTACCCTGCCATCGAGTCTCAATGCCTGCCAAAAGTAAGAGTGGGGTCAGTATGCAGGGGGTGCTTCTATTTGTCCTTGGTATGATTTTCTCTTGGCAGTCTGAGTGACTTTGCTTTTAACAAAGATTTCAGAGACATCTGTGGAAACAAAAATAAATACATAAACATAGAAAGACAGGCTGCCACTCTCTTGATAAGTGACTGACCATGGCAGGGTTTTCAAACAAAAAATAAGGGTAAGACAACTTTCTTTCTTCTTTACCATTTTTCTCTTCGAAACATCTTTAAATATGTGACTCTTTTATTTCTGTAATACTCACATACCTTTGTTCTCTAAATAAACTGAATTTTTATTCATCTTTTTTTCACTGTATCCCTTCTAAAAGCACAGAATTTCAGACTTCGGTTGAACTACAGATACCTCTCATTTACCCCAAGGTGTTAGGACTTCCTTAATTCCTGCTCTGTTCCCTGTAAAAGCTAGCTTAAGTCCACTGTGTTGTGGTTTCAATTCTGTACCCCCTAAACCGGTACTGGTCTGTGGCCCGTTAGGAACTAGGCCACACGGCAGGTGAATGAGTGAAGCTTCATCTGTATTTATAGCCGCTCACCATCGCTCAAATCACTGCATAAGCTCCACCTCCAGTCAGATCAGCAGCAGCACTAGATTCTCATAGGAGCATGAATCCTACTGTAAACTGCACATGCAAGTGATCTAGGTTGCGAGGGATCTAGGCTGCACACTCCTTATGGCAATCTAATGCCTGATGATCTGAGGTGGAGCTGAGGCAGTGATGCTAGCGCTGGGGAATGGCTACAAATACTGATTATCATTAGCAGAGAGGCTTGACTGCACAATACATGTAATGTACTTAAATCATCCTGAAACCATCCCTCCCCCACCACCAGTCCGTGGAAAAATCATCTTCCATGAAACCGGTCCCTGGTGCCATAAAGGGTGGGGACCACTGCTATAGCAGAAGAAATAAGTTCTAGTGTTCTGCTATTTGTTTTATTAGAGAGAGGCATTACTTTGACTCAACTGCCTAATGAATCTTAGAATAAGCTGTTTCCTTTCTCCTTTTGTAATATCTCTTCTGCTATTAATTCTGGGAAACTACCAGTTGTATTTTCTTCCCAAAGGGCTGATTTTAGATTACAATTGGTTAGATAAAAACAAACAAATGATGTATTTTTTTATAGGAATGGTTTGTTCCTGGTAACCATATAACAACATAACCACTATATATATCAGATTAATTTGACTGCAAATGTATTTAACTTCCATTCCAAATTCCATGTACGATCACTGTTCAGTTTATTGCTTTGGCAACAAGAGCAGAGACTCGTATCTAACCAAAATTAGAAAGAACTCTGCTAATCTAAGCTCTGATCTTCCCCCTCTCCCTACCTTCAGATTAGGCTGTTTCAACACATTTTGGCAATAAATATTCAGCACTTTGCAAGGGAATCTGAGATCATGAGAAAGAGCTTTTCTGATATGGAGCAAGGAAAGCTCACAATACCTCATAGCATAGAAACAAATATTCCTCAAGATTGATCCTCTGCATTTATTTGCTCTTTGCTCTTTGTATTAGTTATCTATTGATGCATAACAAAGCATTTTGAATTTAGCAGCTTAAAACAACAATAAGCACTGTTTCACTCAATTGGTATGGGTCAGGAAGTTGGGGAGAGCTTGGCTGTGTGATTTTGGCTCAGAGTCTCTCAATCTGGTTGCATTCAAGATGTTGCAAGGGCTGCAGTCATCAAAAGGTCTGCCTGAGGTTGGGGAAATCCAAGATGGCTCTCTTACATGGCTAGCAAATTGGAATTGGTTGTTGGCAGAAGGCCTCAGCTCCTCCTATGTTAATCCTACAGCCCTGCATGTCCTTGCAACATTGTGGGGGCTTCCCCCAGAGTAAGTGATCCAAGAGAGAACAAAGCAGAAGCTACAATGTCTTTCATGACCTATAACCTCAGAAGTTACATACCCTCATTTCTGCAAAATCCTATCGGTAACACAGGTCAATGGGCGAGGAGTACTCAAGGGTATAAATACCAGGAAGCAGGATCATTGGGGGCCATCATAGATGCTAGCTACCAATTCATCATGCTACTTTCCATCATATAGGAAACAGATATTCCTTGAATAAGGAATGCAATCTCTTTAGAAAAGGGATGTTCCCCATTATTTATTATTGAATTTACATTATTTTTTTACACATTAGACTTGTGAGATATTGTTAGTGTCAATGATCACTAGAAGTTTGATCAGCTCTGGGCACAGTGAAAAAATTCTCCTTGTAGACAACTCTTGTCTCTGTGCTATGCCAGGTAGTCTGCTTTTCCCTATATTCTTTGACGTACTCCTGTGGGTACTACCGTGCAAGACTTTCCATTCAAATTTAAAGTAAGAGCTTTGACTATTATGAGAGGTAACTGCTGAATTATTTTAAGTATGGGAAAGGCTAGGTCCTAGTTTTATTTTATTAGGATCATTCTGCTTCCTGTGTACAGGATGGACTTGTGGTAGGGAGACAGAGCAATACCGGAGACAGAGAGACCTGTTTAGAGGCTATTCAGGTAGTTCCCTTTATCACAGATAAAGTTTTACAACTCATGGTATTTGCTGTGATTCCTCATTAACTAACCTGAAACTCAACAAACTAATCTCTCCTAAGCAGCGGTGTGCTGGTAAATGTTTAACAATCAGCTCTCAGGGAAAAGCAAAGCAAAGCCTGAATTTGTAGTATTTACCAATTTCTGGGACATAAGCACTTCCATCATGGCCAATTTCAAGCTACCAACATGATGTCACTGGACAGGGAGTTGGGAAGATCTGTACACAATGGGTCCTTGTGGCTAGTACCTGGCTGGAGCCAGGTGGGCTCCAGCATTCCACTGCTACCTTTAAGCTCTTAAAGCAGAAGCAGCCAGAGGTTAGAAGTTCAGGAATGCAAGGGACCAGATGAGTCTAGGCCCTTGTCCACATGGCCAGCAAGGGTGAAGACAGGTTTCCAAGGCACCTGGCTCACCCTGGAGGAGGTGGCTAGGACCTGGGGGTCCTCACTACCTATAGCAGCCTCCTGGTGCTAAAACCCCCAGCTGGAACTTCCACACCACAAGATTTTCTTCTGAGAGTGAGGGTAAGAAAGGGAGCATAAGGAGAGAGACAAAAATTATTTAAATATTTAAGTGGGTTATTTAGATTAATATTTATTAGAGGTATCCTTTCAAACTGTTGAGAGTGAATTTTGGAGCAAGGCCACTAGATACAGTGCAGTTAAAGTATCAATAACATCTTTTCTTATAATGAAAAACTATAACCTTTTTTTATAAAGCAAAATCCTGGAGATATGAATATATAATCTATCTTTCTAAAAAGGATTTTGTTGAATAAGGACTACCCCAAAATCATGATTACTAGACTCTAACAGGCCCAGTCATACTGGGTTTTTCATACAAAATAAGAAAAATGTTCTTTCCTTCTCATCCACATCTTTCTTCCCCAAAATTTGCTGAATCATTTCTTTTATAGAACAGTCTGAAAAGTGGGCGTATTTCCAAACAAAATACAACCAACCCAATTCTCCCATGTATTAATGGGATTTGGATATGAATACCAGGCAGGCTATAGATGTGCTTTTTCTCCCCAAGTTCCACAGTTCCGCAGTGAGGGTTCAAGGGCTCTTGCAAGCTAAGGCACTGACACAGAACCCTCTTGGGCTGGAGGGTGGTGAGACAAGTACAGGACAATGACCCTCACCTGGGACTCCAGTGTCAGGGGAAGGAAGCAAGCAGGGAGAGAAAGTGCCCCCTTAGACTAACCTGTTAGTATGCTTTAGGATTGAAGATATCACTAACCAAATGGAAATGGAACAGCTAATTAAGATCCCACTCACTCCTGTGGTTTTGTGACTTTGATTTATAAGTTGTTTTTTTTTTAAGAGACAAGGTCTCACTCTGTTGCCCAGGCTAGAGTGCAGTGGTGTGATCATAGCTCACTGCAGCTTCAAACTCCTGGGCTCCAGTGATCCTCCTGCCTCAGCCTCCTGAGTAGCTGGGACTACAGGCACATGCCACTGTGCCTGACTTGATTTATAACTCTTCTGCAGGGACTTTTCCTTTTTAGTTTTTCAGGACAGAAGACCTGACACAAATTCTTTAAAATCCCTCTTAAAATAGTTATATTTTGGAGATAACTAAGTTGTTATGCATTTTTATAAAAATGAAAAGGTAGAGAGAAGGAAACAAAAGCAAAAATAGGACCAATGACTGCACATGTTGCCTTAAGATTAGACTCAGGCTATGCATTGTTAGTGGAAATAACACAGAAGCAAGACTGTAGCCTTCTCATTGCATTCTATCAGGAGGTGTATGATATTGCTTTGTCTCATTATTAGTGATAAATTGGATCAGTTAAGGTTGTGCCTGCCAAGTTCATCCACTATAATTATTTTCCCCTCTAAAATTAACAAGCCATTTTGTAGTTAGAGACAAAGTAAATATCCTGTTTCTCATTAGTATTTCACCAACTAGTTTTAACTCTATTTATGTTTTTCTATCATTTTTTTCTATACTTATTACTTGGTATTTTACTGTAAGAGCTTTCCTTTCTTTCCCATTTGTGTCAGTATGGACAGATAGATTTTTATTTTATTCAATGAGTTATAACCCATTACTATTATTTTGATGTTCAAATTGTCCCAGATTTGGCCAGTGGGGGCTCCTTCAAGCTAGCTCCTGTGTAATTTGATCAGTTGCCATGATTCTCGAACATTTTCTCCATTTCTTGCCGAAAAATATGCGCTGAGCTCATCTTATATTTTATCTCAGTATTAGAAGCAGTCTTTTCTCCAAGGAGCTCTAGGTAGGTTGTATTTTTTAGAACAGGTCTTGGATAATGGTTGCAAATAACGTGTATTTCTCAATTCTGGTTGGTAAAGCAGTCTCCTATGAATTTGGTTAGCAAGATTTCTCTATTTAGTACTCCTCAGTGAACCTGAAGAAGTGAGGGGCAGACTCTGGATTGTTATGCTGTAGTGTAACCAGCTGGGGACGTCCAGATTGAAGTAGCTTCTGATTTCCAGTGCAACATATGGCTCTGCCATCTAACATGCTATCACAGAGATGAGGTAAATCTGGCCCACGAATTCATTCAGTGTTTCTTTGTGGACTATTAAAACAGCTCAGTGACCTCTTAGGACTACTCTTAGAAATGGATGAAGAATTTGACACTTCTTGAGAAACATTTCTCAAAATATTTCACATTAAAGCTCTAGGAAAAAAGCAGAAGCAGAAACTTATAAAAATACATCTTTTAATAAACATCAAGAAGTACAGTGCACTTTTATTGAGGTTTGACATTGCAGTTTACAGTAAACATACTATCCATTACAGTGTATATATACAAGTAAAGTAAATTCAGTTTCATTTTGTTTCTTCCATGGCTGGATAAACCAAATCTGGTGCATCATACCACATTTAAGGTTGTTTTCCAAACTGGCTTCCAACAACAACCAAGTTATCACCCCCATCACAATGACAGCCTGATGAGTTCTCAAAAGTGACTAAAAGGAATGGTAAATACTTGCTTTCCTTTGATGGCCTAAAAAAATAGCTACTGATGGCAAATCACAAACACTAAAGAAACAAGACAATAGAGAAACAGCTGTTTCTTTTGCCTAGTGAATCAATAAATACTAATTTGAGGCTACAGATTATGAGGCCAAAAGATTCTTGTAGGAAAGCTTAATGTTTACATTTATAATCCTTTGGACTAAAAACTGTCTAGTATCGTAATGGCTCAGTCTGTATTTCTTTAACATTGTTTATACAACAACCAAGGGAATGGTGGAATTCTTGATCCTTCTGGACAAAAGTTCAGTGAGACAGGAGACGGAAATTAACTAGCAAAGGGGAAAGATTAATCTCAAAATTCCACCTGCCATTGTCTCGGATGATCAAGCCTCGGCTATATCCAAGAAGAATAAAAGGATCATAACTGAAAGAAGCCACCAGCTGTGGTCGCTCACGCCTACAGTCCCAGCTATTTGGGAGGCTGAGGAGGGAAGATCACTTGAACCAAGAGTTCAAGGCTGCAGTGACTTATGATCATGCCATTAAACTCCAGCCTGGGAGACAGAGTGAGACCCTGTATCTAAAAAATTAAATTAAATTAAAAAAAAAAAAACTGAAAGGAATCAGAAGCCAAAATTAAAAACCCATAGTCTGTCTACTGACGGCATTTAAAAATTATAAAACTGGATTTGCTATGTACATCAACTAGTATTGGAATTAGGGGGAAGAAAGGTACCAACTATATCATCTAAACAAATACCAGAATCATACTCAGATTTGCAAAAAGGCAAAATAATCTGTTTACTATACAACTACCTATTTGTAAAATCTGTAATGGTTAATAAAACAAAATCCTTAGAAACATAGTGCTAAGCAAATTACACTAATTAAATAAGCAGCTCAAATTCATATGGCTAAAGACCAATATCCCTGAATTTCTAAGTGTTCATCTCAGTTTTAACATGGTTTTATCCAATTGTTACCTCAACAGAAGAGAGATTTTAAAAACTCCTCCCTCCTTAACACATCATCATACTTTCAGAGGTGGAAAGGAAACAATTTCTCTACCAGTTTTGCCCAGTCTCATGAATCTGGTAAAGGTGTTACTACAACATCTATGGTAAGATAGGTGCCCTAAGGATCCAATGGATTGAAGTAACTGAATTGCTAGGTCCAGGATATTGGTGTTGTACAATTATTGTGTCTGCCAGGAATTCATGTCTCTGGATAAATATATTCCTGCATCAATGATTGAAAAGTTAAGGCCAGCTGCCAATGAAGTCAGAGTGTTCCCTGACTGTCAAGTAACAGTCTGATCTTCTCTATTAGATTAAAATGTCTTAGTGGATGGGACCAGGTCTAACACTTTTCAAGTATCCTCTGTAGCACCTACTAAAGTGTTGGGCACGCTTAAGGAAATACCAGTGATATGAGCAGGAAATGAATCAAGGGTGAATGTGGTCATGGTAAAGCCGCACCTTCCTGCATCCATCACTCAAAAGGCAGTCAACAGAGTCAATCTCTGATGCTGTCACTGAAGAACAGACTCTTGTCCCCTACGCTTATGTCTGAAAGAGAACAAACCATTATGGCCCTTTTATTTACTTCTCTTAGTCACTAAGAGATTATATATGGACATAAGTGCAGCTTGGTGAATGATGCCCAGGAACTGATTTCTGCCTCAAGGAAACACGAACCTGTTATATGGCACATTTTAACTCCAATAATACAATTCATGGAGTCATTAACTTTAAAAGTGTGTTAAATGTTATCCATGAGTAGCATATATTTAGAACGTTATTCTGATATCATTTAAAATGCATTTTATTTCTAAACACTTGCATGAGGTAGAAGGAACTCACAAAAGAAAGTAATCTTCAACCTACTGATGCCTATTCATACAATTAGCCCCAAGAGAAAAGTTAGTCTTAAATTGGTAGATTATTGACTACTGTTAAAATATTACCCCTTATCTGAAAGAAATTTCTTATATTTAAAATTGCCTTTTTTCCAGTTTAAGGTATTATAGAAAAAGGACAATATATACTCTGAAATATTTATAAAGATTCTATACAACAGCTTCTCTGAGCCATCATTCTTTAACATGTTGCTCTAAATCACCTCAATTGTGACAGAGGTCCTTTCTACTTAAAGAATTGATCACACATCAATATGAAGGCTAAAAATCCTTCCAGTAAGAGAGAAAAGGAATGATTCACATTTAGAATAATGTACTTCTCATAAAAACCAGCAGCACTTCATTCTACTGTGACATAAAAATTTGGCTTCACTGACTAGTCAGAAACAAAGGAAAATGTACATGGGGCCAAAGAGCTCCTTGCACAAGAGGAATGTGAGGCTACAAGTTTTCTCTAACAATTAACTATTCCCCCATTAGGTGGCGTGTGAAACTACTGGAATGTCAATTTCAATGGCAGAGAGCCTGGAGCGTGCTGAATAGGGCTGCGAATAAGTATGCATACTGGGAGGATGAGAGTACAGTGGTTGCCAGAAAGGAGAAGGCAAAGATTTGCATGCACAATACCAAATAAACAGTAGAAGGGAAGTCATAAACAGGCCTCCAGCACTGGCAATTGTGACATACACTGCATAGTCAAATGCAAAGACTGGCTCGAACTTCTTGTTCAGATGGACGTTATAAAAGAAGACCCAGATACATGGGGAGAGGCTCACGGTACCTGCCAGGAAAAACAGCAGACCGGCCACCAGGTGGCAACCTGCACTATTGACCAGACACTTGGCCAGTTTGATGTTGGGGACCGAGGACCTGAAGGCAGTGTTGCACATTCCAATCAGGCAAAGCAGCAGGGCACCCATTGCAATCAGGATGCTGAGGGGCAGGGCAAACTGGAGGACACGTAAGTCCAGCTGGTCAACTGATGAGTACCAAGTAGTGTCATACATCAGGCAGTCACTGCTTCCGTCGTACCGAGCACATTTTACCCAAAGGCCTGTGTAAACAGTGAGGTTCTTCTCATTTCTGTTGAACGTGATCAGTCGTAATTTTCTCCAGTTGGGAAGCAGAGTCCCTGCAAAGAGGCCTGCTACCGAGGCGATTCCACAAAGGAAGGACAGGACTGTGGCTGCGTGGACATCCCGACAGCCCATGGCAGGCAGGCTTGTGCAGTACTGTCAAACTACAGAGTGACACACAAGAGGACAAATCATGAGGGGCAATAAAACAAAGCAGGAAAGGTGGTTCCAACTGGCAACACATCTAGTGATGAAATGTCAATGCAAAGAGGAAAACTCGTTTCCTCTCTCTGTATAATATAAATGCATGCAAATGCACATGTGTGTGACCTCACAGCACAGGTACACACACGTTTGGCTATCACTGACTAGGTCATGGAGCAACTAAAATCTTTAGCCATCAGTATTTTTCTTCATAGTTCATGAGAGGAACAACCAAAATAATGTCAAATTCTCTTAACATCACACGTTAAATTCTCCTGGTTGTCAATAATCTTTCTTTCACCACATGTATATCAAGAACTTTTTAGGTGTCAGGTACTCATATACAGCAAAGGCCAGAGTACTCATCAACAAATACTACAAATTCAGCCTCAAGTGTTCATGCAACAGAGGTGAAGGCAGCTCACAAAAGGCTAAGGTGTGGGCAAATAAGCACTACAGGACAGCAGTGGTTGAGGGCTGACTCAGAGGCAGACTGCATGAACTCTAATCCCTATCTCCTTATTTACTAGCCAAGTGCCCTTGGGCCAGCTACAGAACTTCCCTGTGCCTCATTTTCCTCATCTGTAAAACGAAAAAAACAAGTGCCTACCTCACAGAGTTGTTGTATGGATTCAGTGAGGTAATATAATATCAAGTGCTTAAAACACATCTGGAATACTATAAGTGCTATGCCAAGTGCTAACTGCTTCTTAGAACTCAGTGACCAACTCAATGCTTGGCATACCAGAGCAGTTCAAAGAACATTTGTTGAATGAATGTTAAATAAGAAAAAGCAAATTGATCTCATTCTTATGTACTAGGCACAGTACGAAATTACAAAAAGTAAATGGATTCATCTCCAATGAGTTACTCAAATGAAAAGATGAGAACAAAAGTCACTGAAATTATTCCATTCAACTACTTCCTGGCTGATTCAAGATGACCCAGTGCTTTTCAGTGAAATCTACAGCACTTGTTGGTTATTACACTATTAACTGTTCATGTAAGATGAATGCAAAGATTTTTGAAATAACTTATCTCTTTAAATGCTATTATAAGAAAAACTATAGCCAGGCCTTTCTCTCATCTCAAATTAAAAGGCTACCTTCTTCTTCTCTATATGACAAACTATAAAGACCAGTATCTTATTCAGCTTTAACTTCTTCAAGGGTTTGAAACTTATTCTCAAAACACCATTCAAACGTATTTTCTCTGCCTTCTATAATGCCCCCTATGAGGCAACAGAGCAGACTACTTTAATGAGGTAGCATATTTACTTTTTTTGGTCAGAGCATGATAAAGGGGTAAAGTTGAGAATAATTTTTATTTCTAGATTCAGTATGGTGGTGTTTAGAGAATCCATCATCCTTTCTAAAACCAAGTATTTGCTGAGATGGTGCAGTAGCATTCTCAGGAGTTCTGTATGAGAAAGGTGACTATGAACAAAATGCTAGGAAACTGGCTTAGGATGTGATTCTCACGTGTATTCCTGTGGGAGGGTAAAATGTTTTTTAGAAAACAATGTTATTTGTACATTTAATCAAATTATATAATCTAGGAGCAATTTTACAGGCAAAAAAATATGCCTGTGTATGTATACATATATATGCATATATATACATATCCATACACACAGTATATGTAAGTGTAAAATATAAAATCAGAGTTTCAGCACTTGAGGACTTTTTTTAGAAATCCTCAAGTTAAACATGGTTAGTTCTGTAAGTTTTTCCATTAATGTTAGTTTACCACTTATTTATTATAGTGTCTTTGGTCAGTATTATCAGAAGTAGCAATTGTTTAGGAAAATTTTATGGGTGAAAACGCTTAAGGAAATTATAGTCTTTATTTTTTTCATGCAATTTGGGAAAAAACTGTCTTGTTTAATTTTAACAACTGAACACCTTGGTCCAGACATGGGAACTCTAGTGCAGATTTGAGAATGTTTACATAGGAAAGGGCTACTAAGGATGCCAGGCTCCAGAATTCAGCTCCCTGTTGGTTTGTACCCATTCACCTGTCTCCCCATACACTGCCAGCAACTTGCACAGTGCCTGGCACACAAGTTGTGCTAAGATTATTTAAATAAATGAGCAGTGCGCTCTGTACAAAGACACAGTAACTCACAAAGGTGGACCATTGGTAATGGAGAACTAAATGAGGAAATAGCTATTACTAAGCAATCATTCATTCAACATGTATTTATGTTGTGCCAAGTGTCTAGCATATGCAAAACACTGTTAGGCCCTGGGAGGACATCAAGACCACCGAGATCTGGACCTTGCTCCCACTGTTCAGTCAGACTTATGGAAAGAACACGCTTTTTTTGTGCAAACTAAAAAGGCTGACAGTGAAGCAAATGTATGATAACTGCATATAAAGTGATTATTGTTAGGTGTTAAGCAAAGTGAATAAGGTACCTCTTCATAAAAATTTATCATCCAGAGTTAGAGAAAGATTGAGCAATAAAAGAGAATAAGGATTTGTAAAAATTGTTAAGACTTAAGAAAAAGGTTCTCTCTGTTTCTTTTAAAGCTTCAGAACTCCAGATAACTCAAAGTCCTAACCCAATCACAATTCCTTCTTGCCCTCAGAGGTAGGTTGGAATTTCAATGTAACTGAGATTTTTCCAGACAAGCTGCCCTATACCACTGATTCCTGCAAATGGAGTGAGAAACAATGATGAGGATGTATAACTTCATTATTAATAAATTCTGTAATTCTTTGCCTACAGACTATCAAATGACATTAACGAACAGAGGTGGGTCAATATTTATTTCAGTATTAAGTACATTTAACTAGATCCTGAATCAAATCAATACAAGTATTGTATCAATCCTTTAAACTTGCTTTTGATGAAGCATTCTTAGCTCAGATCTCAGGGACTGACTGAAAGTCCTACCTAGAGTTAACAAAGACACCATGGCATTTTTGCAGAGGGGAAATACTATTAACCTCAATTCTTAAGCTAAATTTCAACCTTGATGCTGGCATTACGTCTAGCTCCTTATAACTTCCTTTGGCTGCTTTACCTTTTACGTCCTGTTCTTAATTCCACATACCTATGACTTGATAAGTCACATATCCCTTGAGAGTGATTTTATAGTATCAGCTGAGGGAAGCAATATGTTTAATGTTTTAAAACTGAAAGATAATGCTGACTTCCAGATCAGAATTTGTTCATGCTTGAAGGTAAAAAGACTTCTACTCTTGTGTATGTCAATTATGCTGAATCCAGAATAATTTTTTTCAAATGAAAATCTGATCCTGTCACTCCATTTCTTACCATTCAATTAACTTCCCATTTCCCACAGGATAAAGTTTCTAAATTTTCAAATCCTCCCCATGGCTTATACCATCTGATTCCTGCCAAATTCTCAACCTCCTTATGTGCCATTCTCTCACCTTACTACAGTCTATGTAGCTGTACCAGTTTTAACTTCCCAAATTTTCCACTTTATAATTTGGTTAACACATTGACTGCCACAAACACACAAAAACCAGAAACTTTTCCTTGGGGCTACAGTGTTTTATTACAAAAATAGAATAAAAACTTTGAGTGTAATTTAAAGGTAAACATAAATAGAAAAATGAAATTTATTGAGTTCTATTCATTTAATCCACATTTTTAGAATTAAATTATCACTACTAATTGTAACAATAAGAACATCAGATTTTATATTTGCTTCACGCAGCCCTGGGGTCAAAATTAGAGCGAGTTAAATACAACTCTCATGACAGTTAAAGTGTTAAGGGCTTTCCTCATGCTGTTCTTTCCCCTAGAACTTTCCTAATCCCAATCTATTCTTTGCTTAGCTAATAATATCTAGTCATCTTTCTAGTTTCCAGGAAGGGTCTCCCTAAGCCTTCCCTCTGCCCCTGGTTATATGCTCTGGTAGCACCTTTTGCACCTTTTTTGGTAGTACTGACCATTCTTATAATTCCTTGTTTAGTGTTTTCCCATCAAACTGAGTTCCAGGACAAACATCCCAGAATAGAGGGATCTTTGGATATATTCAATATGTCCAATACTGGCACATAAAAGACACTCAATTATCTGTTGAATCGATGAACAAACAAATGGAGGGTCTGATATGACTACAGTCAGGATACAGAGAGAAAGTTAAAAATTTGGTGTCCATTCCATTCATTTAATTTGGGGCAACTCACACCATGTTGTGTTCTGAAGCATTCAGGCTGCTTCTAGACCACACCCCTGCTTTCCATTCCTTATTGGTCAAAAGTTCATTTTCTTTCCTCAGAAACTTGTGATCAGGAAAGATGAGGCCATTCTCAGGTACTTACATAAAGACTGTGCTTCTAGAAATACGTATCTAAGTTTGGCAATACTGGTTCACTTCAACAGTGGTTAAAAAGTCAATTATTCCTGTGTTGATTCTTCTGTTTTCAACTTATTAGGTATATTACGAATTCAATGTACTTCTCTTAGTTAAGAGTGATTAATATCAAATTAATATTTGTTTATCAAAACTAAATAATTATACTTACATATACATTTTTTAACAGAAATGGGAAAAAAAATAAACATCTTTTTGCCAGATGAAACCCCTAATTAGGGACTGTGGGAAATGTGTATGGCTAAGAACACTTTAACAAATGTGACAAGAAGTCATGAACACTAGCTGGGTGACAGCTTTGAGCTGGGTCACATACACAGATGAGTAGGCTTGTTGTTTCCATCTGGAAGGCAGCTTGGTATTGTTGTCCAGGAGATCAAAGGCCCAAATACCAGTCATAACCTATCATTTACAAACTGGACAAGTCACATATGTCCTCTGAACCTCAAATTTCTACAAAATGTCTCAGAAGATAGTTGTGAGATCAAAAATAGCAAAGCGCTTTTTAAACCAGAATACGGTCAGAAATTTAGTTGTAATGATTATTAGTAGGCTTATTTACTTTCTTCAACTAGAAGCATGTTTTTCTTCTGGACTCTCAGCAAACAACCACAGATGATTACAGCCATAAAACAAGAATGACAGAGCAGTCTCTTTGGAGTATTTTCTGACCAAATCTAGACCCTGTTTCTAAACAACCATTTCATATTTGTCATTTGACTATCTGTCCCACGGTGACTTTCAGAGAAGGAGACGGATAAAATTTAGTACATAATTAAATGTTATCAAAGACATCATTTAAGATAAAAATATTTTTAAAATATTTAATTTTGAACAGGGTTCAAAGAAGGCTGGAGCAGGAATAGTGGCTAAAAGCTTTAGGAATTCATAGATCCATTGCTATTTTTTCAGGGACAACTCTGAGGAACAGCCATAAGAGAACACATGTCTAATAGCAGTTAATTTTTTTGTTTTTGTTTTTTGGTACAGGGTCTCACTCTGTTGCCCTGGGTACAGCACAGTGGTGTCATCATAGTTCACTGCAACCTCAAACTTCTGGGCTCAAGCAATCTTTCTGCCTCAGCATCCTGACTAGCTAGGACTACAGGTGCATGCCACCATACCTAATTATTCTATTTTTGGTAGAGACAGGGTCTCACTCTTTTTCAGGCTGGTCTCAAACTCCTGACCTCAAGCAAACTTCCCACTTCAGCTTCCCAGAGTCTAGGATTACAGGCGTGAGACACCATACCCAGGCCCAGCTGAATTAATTCTTGTTCTTGATGTTGTGTAACGCTGGCAGGCCCTTCTACCTATAATTGGGGTTTTCTTAGAAACTGTAAGTCATAAATCATTGCACTTGCAAGAAAGGTCTTTCCTATACCTTTGTTTTTTGGAAGTAGAGAAAAAAGTATCATTATTGGCTGATATATGGTAATAGGAAGAAGGGGAATGAGATATAATCAAAGATGTACTTACCCTCTGAGGTACCTGATAGTTCTAAAATAGCTTCAATCAACTTAGAAGAAACATATGCAGATCTGAACACACAGTGTGGTGATGATCTGGGCTTAAAGAAATAGGAAAAAGGCTCCAAATTAATATAGTACTTCCCTAAAAACGCAATGTAAATTCACATGGAATTAGATTAACAATCATCCAAAACCAATGAAATGTTATACCCCAAAAGGCAGTTTATTCTTAAATTCATGCATTATTTATATATAAGATACAAAAAAAAATTAACTCTCATTTTGTGACTTGAGAAGAGAAATAAGAATAAAAAAATCCTCTGACTGGAGTGGGGAGGGGGGCAAGGGCAATGTACATAATCTTAACATTTGTACCCCCATAATATGCTGCAATAAAAAAAATGTTATATGTGATATTTCATACCATACACAGAAATAAATTCCTAATGATTGAAGTATCTTAAAATTTAAAGTAAAACTGAAGAAAATATAGTAGAGCATTTTCATATTCTTGCTATGGGAGAGCCTTCTTAACCAAGACAATGAATGCAGAAACTACCAAAAAATAGTTGATAATATTTGCTAAGTAAAAATTAAAAACTTATATGTTACAAAAAAACATAAGTAGAGTTAAAAGATGAGCAAAAAACTGAGGGAGGATATTTCTAGTACATATATCAGGCAAAGAATTGTCATCTATAATATTTTTTCAATCTTAAAGACCATAAGAAAATGACAAATGTAACAAGCAAAATAGGCCATGGACATGAACAGATGGCTTACAAAAGAAATTCAAGTAGTCAATAAGTAGTTGAGAAATGAAAGCATCACCTCACTAATAAACATAACTATGAAAATTTGACTATCACTACAATATATCATTCTTCCTGAAATATTGTAAATACTGACTAATAACTTGATAGTTTTCAAGGACATGGTGGTAAAAGGACTTTTACACATTGGTGGTGGGGGTGTGTTATTATATCCTTTTTAAAGGACAATTTGGTAGCAGTTATCAAAATTTTAAATAAATAAGACCCAGTAAATTCAATTCTTAATAATGCTTTCCAGAGAATGATCATATATGTGCCAAAGAAATACAGATGTTTTGTGAATTGCTTTCAAAAGTGAAAATTTGGAATCTACCCAATTAGGAACATCAATAAAGATTAAACAATTTATGGCACATCCATATCATGGAATACTGGGAAATTGTGTGATTACTTAAAAGACTGAGACAGAAAAGCATGTAATAGGATGGAAATAGCTCTCAGATACAGAGTTTACAAAAACAACAATGATTATATTTTATGCTTAGTTTCTTACTCTTCTTTGCCATGCTTCCCTCATTACCTTATCTCTTTCCCCCGGAACAGTTCCTTAATAAATCACTTGTACATGAATCCTCACCTCAAGGTCTGTTTCTAGGCCAATCATCCTAAGATAGACTTCTATAGAGTATGGTGCAATAGAAGGGAAATCTCCACAATTATCCTTAGGGGCTACTGAACAGAACCTGCACATTTTCTCCCCGATTAAATAAAACACTCTCTTGTGCATATGGGAAAATGACCAAAAATGTCTGAGAGCTTACTTAAAGAATTGTTAAAGAGCAATTATCTCTGGAAATCAGGATTGAGAGGAGGCAAAGGGGATTTTTACTTTTTACTCTGCATACTTCAATATTTGTCTGAATTTTTTACAGTAAGCATGAGTTCAAATATTTCAAGTGTAGTCAAGATAATTAACAAATTATTAATTTGTCACTGCCATTTTGTTTGCATAGCAGTCTTCAAACTGGATTTGGGTTATACACGGGATACACAAAGCCTTCCCAAGGAGTATATGGACACAAAGAACTTTAAGAAAATCAAGTTCTGGATCCTTAAGTTCCATATGTACTCTTATCTAAAACTGATTATACTGACCCCTTTTCTGTCTGCCATTGCAGAAGTTGACTTCTGTTACTTTACTTCTCCTCTATCCTAAATAATACTACAGTGAATTTCCCCAGAGCATTAAAATCTCTGTGGTGCCCCCCAAAAATAATTAAAAATATTGGTATTGCTGTTGAGGAAGTAAATGAGTCTAATGACTAAGTAACAAATCCTTTAGCATGACAGGTAGTTTCCAGTTTTTTTTTTTTTTTTTTTTTTTGCTTTTGACAAAATGGAAGGAGTACCTAACTGAGTTGTCAACTAATATAGCATTAAAATTTGTTTTGGGTGATATATGACTATCTTGCATTTGGCATATAATTCAGAAGGAGTTAATGGAACTGAATGTTATGACAAAACTCCTATTCTCATGTACTTATTTATTTGAAAGTTTATCAGTACTTGCTTCTAAAAGAGCAAACAATGGGAATAGATTTGATGTTGAATCATAGTTCTTTGTAGTGTCAATTAGCATTCATCCAGAAATATAAATGAATTAGAAAGCAATTCCTAGGCATCTCGTTAAGAGATGTGATTTTGATAAATTTTTGTATTTAGTGATAAATGATTATTTATCAAATTATGTAACATATTTCCAGTGATTTGGTTGTGTCCTAATAATGATTCTACAGATGACCCAATACAAAAGAAACTTTCTACACCTAAAGATTAATGATCACAAATTATTTTTAAATTAATTTCTATTCATATACATGTTTTTATAATGGAAAATATAGCATAAAATTGTGTCATCAAAGTGGAATAAAAATTCAATTTCCAATAAATATGTGAGGTAGTACATATTTAATTAGCTCAACTGAGTCATTTCACAAGGTACACACACATATTTTATTTTAAAGAATGAAACAAGACCCCTATCTCTCAGCATATAGAAAAATAAAGTCAAAATGGACCAAAGACTTAAATGTAAGACCTGAAACTACAAAACTACAAGAAGAAAACACTAGGGATATGCTTCAGGACATTGGTCTGGCTGCTGGGCAAAGATCTTTTGAATAAAATCTCAAAATCCTAGGCAACAAGGCCAAGGTTGACAAATGGGATTACATCAAGCTAAAAAGCAAAGGAAAATATCAACAAAATGAAGAGACACCCTACAGAATAAAAGAAAATATTTTCAAACTATCTGTCCAACAAGGGATTAATGACCAGACTATAAATAGAACTCGAGCAACTCAATAGTAAACAAAACCAAATGATCCAATTTTTTAAATGGGCAAAAGATCTGAATAGACATTTCTCAAAAGAAGACTGTGAAATAAAAAAGAAAAAGAAAAAAGAGGACATACAAATGGCCAAGAAATATATGAAAAAATGCTCAATATCACTAATTATCAGGGAAATGCAAATCAAAACCACAATAAATAATATCCAATTAAAATGGCTGTTATCAAAAAGATAGAAAATAACAGATGCTGGCAAGGATGCAGAGGAAGAGGAACACTAGTACACTGCTGGTGGTAATGTAAATTAGTACAGCCACTATGGAATACAGTATGGAGATGCCTCAAAAACTAAAAAGAGATCTACCATATGATCCAGCAATCCCACTACTGAGTATATCCAAAAGAATGGAAATTAGTATATCATAAAAATATCTTCACTCCCATTTTTATTGCAGCACTACTCACAATAGCCAAGATATGGAATCAACCTAACTGGCCATCAACAAATGAATGGATAAAGAAAACGTAGCATATATACACAATGGAATATTATTCAGCCTTTAGAAATGAGATCTTTTCATTTGCAGCAACATGAATGGAACTGTAGGACATTATGTTAAGTGAAATAAGGGAAGCACAGAAAGACAAATATTGCATGTTCTCACTCATATGTGGGAGCTAAAAAAGTGAATCTCATGGAGGTAAAGAGTAGAATGGTGGTTCCAGAGGCTGGGAAGGGTAGAGGAAAGGATGGATGAAGAGAGGGGTTGGTTAATGGGTAGAAAAATACAGTTAGATGGAAGGAATAAGTTCTAGTGTTTGAGAGCACAGTAGGGCAACTATAGTCAAAAAGAATTTACAGTATATTTCAAAATAGCTAGAAGAGAAGATTTGGAATGTCCCCAATGCAAAAAAAAAAAAATGATAAATGTTTGAGGTGATGGATATCCCAATTACCCTGATCTGATCATTGTACATTGCATGCATCAAAATATCACATGTACCCCATAAATATGCATAATCATTATGTATCAATAAAAAATTATGTTGTACATGAGAAATATATAGTATTTTTACTTGTTAATTTAAAAGGAAGGAAAGAAAAAAGAAAAATTTAAAAAATCAATTTCAAGGATAAAAGAAAACACTAAAACCTACTACTGTTTAAAAAAAAGATTATGCATTATTTTTAAATTGATAATCATTGGTAATAATTAACTATGATACTCCACATATTATAATATTCCATGGGATATTTCTGTTTATAGGAACTATGTAATAGTTTTATTTCTAACTGTGTAGCTAATGTTAGCTGGCAAATTTTTATTAAAGTAAATACAAGTCTGTGTTCAGAGCAGTGCTCCAGAAGGTGGGACTTTTAAGAGTTCCAACCTCTACAGAAGAGAGGCTTGACTACGTGATGTTTTGAAAGACAGGCAGAGAAGCTCATCAAGTTGTTTTAGCCAGTGCCAAGAAGGGAACAGTCTCTTCTAAGATGCAGGCTCTTCAGTTGACAGATTTTGATACCAAGGTGACCCTGCTTAGCGTTTGAAGTAGCAGATTGTAGCAGTAAAGGGGCAGGAAATAGCCGAACAGGTTAGGAGGAAACGTCTTCAGAGTACATTCTGCTCTAGAAACAAGCAAGGGAGTCTGCTTTCTCTGACCAATTACCCATGACCTTTAAAATCTGCTTCTTGGAACTTGGCTAATCTTCCTTTGTGTGCTTTGAATACAGTCTTTATTTTGTTAATTTCTGAGAAAACTGTTACTAATATTTGAGAGAATTCTGAAATATGTTTTTTTAAAATGCCTTTATGTCAGCTGAAATAATTGCATTAAGAAACTCAAATAGACATTCCCATAGAAATCTAAAAATTGTCACACTGGTTCACTTGGTACCTAGACAACCAACAGAGGAATTTATTTTTTTATTTATTTATTTTTGAGACAGAGTCTCACTCTGCTGCCGGGGCTAGAGTGAGTGCCGTGGCGTCAGCCTCGCTCACAGCAACCTCAAACTCCTGGGCTCAAGCAATTCTTCTGCCTCAGCCTCCTGAGTAGCTGGGACTACAGGCATGTGCCACCATGCCCGGCTAATTTTTTCTACATATTTTTAGTCGGCCAATTAATTTCTTTCTATTTTTAGTAGAGACGGGGTCTCGCTCTTGCTCAGGCTGGTTTCAAACTCCTGACCTTGAGCGATCCTCCCGCCTCGGCCTCCCAGAGTGCTAGGATTACGGGCATGAGCCACCGCACCCGGCCTGTTTTTGATAGCTATTTCCCAAGATGTTCAGAAATCAAATATAAAACCTTAGGTCCCCACAACAGCCATATTCCCTTTCATAACCACTAACATTTATTGAGTATTTAATAAGTACCAGGCACTATGCTAAGTACTTTGTGTAGAATATCATGTTAATCCTTATAACAACCCTATGTGGTAGGTACTATTTTATCACCATTTTGCAGATGATGAAACTTAAAACACAGAGCAGTTAAGTAACTTGCTCCAAGTCACACAGCATTAATACCCAGCATGTTAACTTGTTTGTAAATGACAGATCTGGGATTTGAAGGAAGATGGTTACCATGGCTGAAAGCAGGCCATTTCCATTTCCATTATCATTTATTATCCACTAGCAGCTCCTGGGATACTTCATTTTATAAATTTATTCTTCAGTGTCCATAATGTAGATTGATATTCACAAATAATTATTATGGTGAATGTTTGCATGGTGAAATGGTAAGCTGAACTTTCTGTTGTGTACTTTTCATTTCCAAGCATGTACTTCTGGAAATCAATAATCCTTCTTCTCTTTCTATTTCTTATTTTTCTTTAGAGGACATGGTCAGTTGCCTAGGCATATTAATAAAAATGAAAGAATTGATCAGAGACACCTTCACAATACAACTTCTAATTTTTTTAAAATTTGCTAGGGAAAGGTCAAATGAAGACTAGTCTAAAATTATACCCTTGGGTCAGAAAATAAACACAAATCATCCAAAGCTAGTTTAAAAATTGTCATGAAAGAAAGAAGCCAAAAATTAATTATGATAAAGTTAGTGAAGTTTATCAAGCATTTTGTGCTAACAGCAGGAGAGTGGAAAATTCAGGGTTTATTCAAAACTAATTCTATATTTTGGGCACTTCCTATTACAACATAAACTTTTTAAGGGCCAAAGCTTAAGTGTTTTATACAGTGATATATCCCTAGCTTTTAGCACTGTCTTGCACATAGTAGACGTTCAGTATACACTTGATGATTTAGTTAATTTGCTTCATGCATTACTATACTAAAAAATGATAATCATTTTGGTTGGCAGATGATGGTATTGATTGCATCGTTTAATTATTACTCATTACTAAATAGCATTATATATAACAGTGATATCCTCTAAACAATGATACCTTCATGCTTCTGCTTGCCTGGGACAGTAGTGGCGGTGATACTGACAGGGGGAAAAATAAAACAGAGCATGTCTCTGACATCCTCTCCCTTCCAAAACACCTCACCCCTGCAGTATTCAGAGTGTGGTGTGCAGGCAGGTCCTGGGCTGTGAATTCCACATTGCCCAGTCTACAGTAAGACTAGGTACAGAAATTGAGGAGTAAGCAAACAAAAACTTTTATAGCAATTTTACATTGCAGCAACATCTAGGAGTTCATTTTTATTGCAATTTTCAAAAATATCAGACTTTGGTAAATTCGAGATTTAAAACGAAAACACTCTCTTATGTGCTCTTGGGAACCAGCAGGGCTAATATTAAAACTCAGCTGGGTTGGAGCAATCTATGTTTTTGTAACTTGCATGAAAGAAAGCTGTCCATACCAAAATATAAACCACGCCTCATGCCAGACCATTCTTGTACCCTGACTCCTTTGAGTACTGAAGGTTTTTGATGCTTAAGAAACCCTCTACTAAAGTGCAAATACTGCTAATGGAAATCTTGTTTACATCCCCTAACTCAATATTTTTTTTTTTTTTTTTTTGAGACAGAGTCTCACTCTGGTGCCCTGGCTAGAATGAGTGCCGTGGCGTCAGCCTAGCTCACAGCAACCTCAAACTCCTGGACTCAGGCGATCCTCCTGCCTCAGCCTCCCGACTAGCTGGGACTACAGGTGTGCACCACCATGTCAGGCTAATTTTTTCTATATATTTTTAGTTGTCCAGCTAATTTTTTTCTGTTTTTAGTAGAGACAGGGTCTCGCTCTTGCTCAGGCTGGTCTCAAACTCCTGAGCTCAAGTGATCCTTCTGCCTCGGCCTCCCAGAGTGCTAGGATTACAGGCGTGAGCCACGGTGCCCGGCCTCAACACTTTGATCACTACCTCCAGTCTTGGCATAATAAAGGGGAAAGAGAACAGGATGACTAGTACAGATGGTGCTTAAGAACAACCTTGAATAACAGTAATAGTAGCAACAGCGGTTTCCAGTGGTACAACCTAGAAATACAGCAACTGAAAAATTAAAAAGCCACTGCTACTGCTCAGTTCCCAAATGTTGTGATGACCCATGATTTCAAGCTGTCTGAATAGTATTTGGATAGCTATTATTTTAGTTTGTCCTAATGTAAAAATCTATCAGTACAACAAATTCAACAAGTAGTTTACTACGATATGTGATTTTGTTAAAGGATGATGTTGACATAGCAATTATCTTTAATCATCTCCATTTTATCAGTGCATAACAAACCACCCTGACACTCAGCAGCAAAAATACGACAATCATTTCTCCTTTCTCACACACTTGCAGTTTGGCTGAGGGTTGGCTGATCTAGGAAGGACTCAGAGGGCAGGTTACGTGCAGGTGAGCTCCACCTATCTTTCGTCTCCTTCTCATGGCGCGGAACCACACGAGGGAGAGTAGGTACACGTGATGCCTCTTAAGGATTGAGCTCAAAACTGACACACTGTCACTTCCCCTACATTTCATAGGCCAAGACAAATGATATGATCAAGCCCAGAAAGAATGGTCTGCATCCAATAGGAATGACAGAAAAGTGTCATGGAAAAGGGAATAGATATGAGTAGGGATGGAAAACTGGAAAACTTACCACATCCATTAAGACTCTTGCTAGAAAAAACATTTTTCATGAGGCCAGGGTCTATGTCTGATATGTTCTCCTCTGCAGCTTTTGGTGTGTGAAACACCTCCCCTAAACTTAGTAGGTTAAAGTAACAATCATTTATTAACTTACGATTATTTGGTTTGAAAATCTGAGCTGGGCTCAGCTGAGCAGTTTTTCTGCTGGTCTCATCTGGACTCATTCATACAGTTGTCAGCTGATGAGTTTGCTAGGGACCAATTGATCGAAGATGGCCTCACTCACATGCCTGGCAGTTGGTGCTAGCTATGAGCTGGTGCTGGACTGTTGGCTGGAGGGGCAAGGGTGGGCTTATTCACATGCTGCAGCTGCAAAATTTCTAGGACTGGCAAGAGAGAGCAAGCCTTAATCCCCAAATGTTTTTAAAGCTTCTTCTTGTGTCGCATTTGCTATTATCTTGTTGTCCAAAACAAGTTATATCTTCATGTCCAGATTTAGAATCCAACAAAGGCATGAATATAGAAAGTGTGAGCAAACTGGAGTCTGTTGCAGCAACAATTGACTATACCTGACACACTTCCTGACATATAGCAAGCACTGAGTAATATCAGTTGAATAATTAATTACTGGTGATTTGTTTATTATACATTTGTTATTAATTATGGACATTCACAATCTTCCAAACTACTGTTGACACGTGATTAGTATACTGACCTGTACCACAGTAAGTCTCTAGTGATGTGCCATCCAAGTGTACACTAAGGACATGTTTTTCAAATTTTCAGATGTCACACGATGTTTGAAGGTAATACATTCAATGATATTGTCAAAATACAAAATATTGAGTTGGAATAAAAATATAATGTTTCAAAAGTATAATTAGTAAATCCTATATTTAGGTACCAAAAATCCATTTTAAAAGTTTAAAATGAAGGGCTACACTTGACTTTAAGTCATTGGAAAGAGATATGAGATTTTAGATAACCATGAGTTCAACTGGAGCCCACAACATACTATGTCCAGTAAAAACATAAAAATGCAATTTTTATCCTACGTGGATAAGTGTATAGTACCAGCATCATGAGTCTAATAGCACTGGTGAAAATATATCTCAACTTTTTTGTGCATTTCTAGATGCTCCATCTAAAGAACTTTGACAAATTAGAAAGTGTCTTAGGAGAGCAGTCAAGATAGTGAGCAATTTGGAAATCGCTTCATGTGAAGAAAAGTTGAGAGAACTACAAACGTTTGTGCTAAAGCAAAGAAACTTGGAAAAACATGACATTCATCTTCAAAATCTGAAGAGGTGTGTCAAGTAGGAGAAAACAAGCAAGCTGTGATGTTCCAGCAGCTCGCAGAACCAGTATTTAGAAAGTTACAGGGAAAAGATGTTTTCTCAATAGAAAGCCTAACAATTAGACACATATAAATGGCCCTCCTAGTCAAAAGTGAGCTGTCCTCACTAAAAGTGTTCAAGTAGACACTGTTTGGCCATCTCTCAGAGACGTTGCAGAAATCTTTTTCTTTTTTAATTTGAAATGGGCTGATCTAGTGCCATTTAGGTTCTCTATCAGGTTCAAGTTTACATCTGATGCTTTGTACGTATGAGGGGGAACAAGACAGATTTGGGGAGGGAGAGCTGTTGGGGACCAAAAGGGACTCTCTGTTTTCACTTGTGTATCAATTAGTTAGAAAAACAATGTGTAGTACCAAACTAAATAGAAAACCAAGTCAAGGTTATTTTCCAATAGAAACTGAATAACTGACAAATATTGCCAAAACGAGAGTCACAAACTCATTTCAGATAAAGTGAAGCTAGAAATCTTCCATTTTAATTGTTTTTCTGTACAAATTCTACTATTAGCACATTTATGAGCTTGCCCTATCATTCCAGGAAAATGTATGACTTTTTTTCTTTTTTCCTCTTCTATCAATGCAATGATTTTTATCCTTTATATTACTGATAGAAACGAACATTTATGTTCAAATTGTAAAACCATTACTATTCTTCCAGCAATTAATTCTATTTCTGTGGCTGTGGCTTATGCATACAGTACTGCTTTTTATATCTTGAAGTACAAACAAAACTGTTTTTAAACTCTTCCCTGTGATGTTAAACGCAAAGAATAAAACAAATAAGTTCTGTTCACTGTCAAGATTTATCTGTTTCAAATTTTTCTAAAGCACAAACATTATTAATGAAGCACTTAATGTTAAACTTCCAACAGCCTGGTATAAAAATGACAACAATAATCCACCAGATAAAGAGAAACAGGGGAAGTGTTTTTTAGTGGGAGCTGGGGAGGGATTTATGCACTTTTAATGAAACTTTACAGGTTCCAGAATCCATTATTGTTTCAGAGATATGAAGAAAAGAGGAAACTAAGTAATATTTTTAATTGATTCCATAGAGGTTAGAAAACAATTGTGTAGATCTGGGGAGACTAAGAGTTAGAGTTGGTGAGTGCAAATTTTCTTATGGAATTTACAAGCTGAATCCCAGAGATCCAAAGGAAATACAGCAATAAAAAACAGAGACACAGTTTTGTTCCCTGTTGGTAAAATTGCAACAAGTAAAGTGGCCATGCCAGGAAAGAGGGCTGTCAGTGAATTCAAATTTAGGAACCCACTGGATAATCGTTATTAGCAAAAAAGAGGGAGGGGCCTACCAAGGCTGTCCCTAATGGGAACTGAGTTTGTGCCAAAACCTGCTAAAGGAGAAGGGGAGGTTGAATTTTGAAATGATAACCAAGGCTTTGCAGTTCAGAAGAATGCACATAGGAAGCTAGAATGGATGTCTTTGTGAATAAGAAGTAACAGAATAAAAAAAATAGGTGTTCTTTGGTGTGTATGATGCTAGAAGCATATTCAAGTTTTCAAAGATCAAATTTTACATTTCTCTTTTTGTCTGTTTCATAGGTCTTTATCTATATATTAATGGATGACATAACTGATTCAGCTGTTGCTGGGACATATATATGGAGATTTTCCATTTTTGGAGATGAAATGCCCTGAGCCCAACCAAATCCTTGAACCTTATCTCCCTTATGGCCAAGAGCAGGTATTTATGAGATGATCGGCTATAGTTTAAAATAGTATTTTTCCAAGAAACCTGATTTCTTCATTTAAGAGACTTACTGGTCCCAGTAGAAATCAAAGTGAATGCAAGTCCTACACAGATAGAGATCATAGAAATATCACCTATTTCAATAGATATTGGCCTCATATCTAAGATTTTTCTTTCCGCAAAAGTAAACATGCTTACTCCTTAAGAGTCAGATATAACTTTATATGTTTAAGATTTTTAAGTTCAAGAATTAGCATGATTATTGTACTGGGCTTCTTCCATTTGTCCCTGGCACCCACCCTTGCTGTATCAGAGGAGGCTGTCCTATATGGAGTGCATCAATGGGCTTTGCTTCCCTCTAGTTTTGGGTTCACTTTGGCCACTAGGGAGCACTGGCAGGAGATAGGCGGGAGAGAGGTGAGATTAGAGTTAGGGTTCAGTCTCTGGCTCCCTCTCCACATAGTTCCCTAATATTGGCTGCTTTCTTCCATCAAAGGCTATAGCTTCTACCACCCCTCTACTGTCTCCGCACTGCCTTCTCTGACCTCAGGACCCAATAGCAATTTCCTCCCCCCATCACCTTAAGGCCTAGAGGTGGTAACACCAATCACTATTTACCAGCCCTGGGGCACAACAGTCCTTTGTGGTTTTCCTACATTCTGATCGCTCACTTGTAAATTTATGTTCTAAAGCATCCTTAAATGACCCAGTTTGATGGTGCCACTTTGACATCAAATGATTTAAATACCTAGCAAATTTACTAATATATGTGGAACAAAAAGCATCTGTCTCAGTCTGAGTTGCCATAACAAATGACCATAGACTGGATGGTTTAAACGACAAACATTCATTTCTCACAGTTCTGGAGGCTAAGTAGTCCAAGATCAAGGTGCTGGCAGATCTGGTATCTAGTGAGGACCCAATTCCTATGTGCGGATGGCCACCTTCTCATTGTATTCTCACATGGCAGAGAGCAGAGACAAAAGAAGCAAGATCTCTCGTGTCTTTTTTATTTTTTTTTTTAATTTTAAAGAGATTTATTCTGAGCCAAATTTGAGGACCATGACATGGAGCCACTCCCAAGAAGCCTTGAGCAAGTGGACTCGCTGTGGTTGGGTTACAGTTTGTTTTATGCATTTCAGGGACACAGGGGTTACAGGTAAAGTCATAAATCAAATATATGGAAGGCATACATTGGTGTGGCCTGAAAAGATGGGCCATCTCGAAATGGGGCCGGGAGCGGCGGTGAGGAGAGGCTTATAGGTTATAGGTGGGTTTAAAGATTCTCTCACTTGTAATTGGTTAAAGACATGAAGCTTTGTCTAAAGGCTTAGAATGTTTTACGATAAGGCGGTCTGTTAATCAGAGACAAGCCACCGGACATCAATTTGCTGTGTAAATTGAAGAGCTGCAGGTTTGTCTTGCAGAGCCTTAGGCCTGTTAATGGGTTACAAAGGATGTCCCCAAGAAGGGAGGGGGGCAGGTTGAGGCATGTCTGACCGTCCTCCTCCTGGTAGGCAATTTAGTTTTAAGATATCCCCTTGGCCAAGAGGTGAGCTCATGTCTTTTTCATAAGGACATTAATTTCATTCATGTGGATTCTGCAATCATGACCTAATCATCTCCCAAAGGCCCCCCCATCCTAATACCATCACATTGGGAATTAAGATTCCAACATATGAATCTTGGGGGGGTACAAACATTCATTTCATAACACCATCCATATGAGGCTGAAACTTTTAAACTGTGTTTTCTTATTAACTACTATAAAAATAATAACTGATGTTTACTGAGAACTTACTTTATGTCAGAAACTATTCTAAAGAATATACATGTATTAATTCTTATAAACTCATAACTAACCCTATGAAGATAATAAGACCATCTTCTATATAGGCACAGGAAGATTAAGTAACTTCCTCAAAACCACACAACTAGCAAGTGGCAGGAATGGGCTGGGACCCAAAGAAGTCTGACTCCTGAGCCCACACTAGTGACATGGAGCAAAAATACCTTTATATGCAAGAATGTTAAAAGAGTAGTTCATGGGAAATTTTATGTGATTCAAATGAAAATTACATTGATGAAAACTTCCAAAATGTATAAATTTGCTAAATATTAAAATTAAACATATTGGCTTTAATTTTAGCAGAAAAAAATTAGAAAATATAATGATATATAAGCAAGAGCACTATGAGAAATGGTACTTTAAAAAAGATACATCAGGAAGGAAATTAGCATTTATTGAGCAGTTGTTCCCTTACCAAAAACTTGACAAACTTACATGTTTACACATTTTATTTGTATAATCCTCATTTTAAAATCTTGGAATATGGCAACACACTTCTTGGGCTGGCTACATAATTTGTAGGGCCCAGTGCAAACGAAACTGTGGAGCTCCATGTTCGAAAATGATTAACAATTTCAAGATGGCAACAGCAGAGCATTAAACCAAGCCCTTCTAAACACAGGGCCCTGTGCAGCCACACAGGTCTAACGTCCATGAAGCTGACCCTGCTGTTTCCTAAACATATTTTCAGTGCATTAAAATCTTTTAATGTTGTATTCTTTTTTGAATTATTTTTAAGCAGGTCTTATATAAAAAAAATGGCCACAAGAAAGCTTCTGGCCATATGCAAAGCATTAATTTGTGCATTTGATTTTTTTTATTTAAAAAAATTGAAAAAAGCACCACATGTACTCACCAGCAAATTGGTTTCACTGATCAACACCTAAGTGGACATATAGGAATAACATTTATCGGGTGTTGGGCAAATGGGAGGGGGGAGGAGCGGGTGGGCATATACATACATAATGAGTGCGATGCGCACCATCTGGGGGATGGACACGCTTGAAGCTCTGACTCAAGGGGGAAGGGGTGCCAGGCCAATATACATAACCTAAACATTTGTACCCCCATAATATGCTGAAATAAAAATAAATAAATAAATAAATTGAAAAAAATCCTAAATTTTTTTTCCTAGAATTGAATTTTAGGAAAAATGTTTCTTTCCAAACAAATGCATGTGCTTTCTTTCACTATTCATTTCTTCCTTTACAAAAACTTACCGAGTAACCACTATCTGGAAGCATTGCTCTAGACATTGGGATCCATCAGTGAGCACATCAACAGGGCAAAATCCCTGCCTTCATGGAGTTTATGATCAATGGGTAGAGTTACAATTTCCTAACCTTCATAGTGAAACTTCCAGCTCTCCTGAAGACTGACAATTTTTACAGGCTTTCCTTACACCAGATCTTAGCACCCTTAGAACACTATAAAGAAGCAAATAAGTATTTCGAATTTATTTTAGTGCTTAGTAGGAGCAAAATGGAGAAGCCACATTCTAACATACAACCCTCCCGTGCTTCATATAATTTTTTAAATGCAAGAGCAGGAGCAATGTTCTGTATAATTTATGTGAATCATTTAGATATAAATGAAAAATGTGTTTCCACGTAACTCATTGGCTAATAAATAATCAGGGTATTGGGGCAAGTTTTAGGCTTATCTCCAGTTAACCTCTATCATATTGGCCAGTCATCGGTGTTACATCTAGTCCCTAATTAAATAAAAACGGGAAAAGGAGCAAAAATATCTAAACCTAGCTTTTTCATAAAACACAAACACTAAATAGCAAACATAGGAAACACAGTCACAGCTGGCATTTGAGATTTTAAAAGTCTGTGTTCAAATAAGCCTACCTGAAATTCCCTGGCCTGGCCATTCAACAGGCTGGTATTTACTGACAAAACAACAGCATGTAGTCATTAGGGACGATGAGCTTTGGAATCACTCTGTTACTCTGATTCTGAATTAGAATTTCTAAACTCCTCCCACAAAAACAGAACCCATGTGACCCTCTCGATCACCTTTAGCTCAAACCTTGCTTTCATCTTTAGTTGAACCTTCAATAAAATACAGTTTGAAAGTTTCTACCCATACATCACAGGTCCAACTTAATTCCTTGACACTTTAAAGTATCTCCTAATGGCTTGAAATATCTCAAAGGATAAAGAAAATAATAAGGCAGTAGAGAATGACAAGGAAGTGAATGGACTAGTAAGGGTTCTCTCTTTGTGAAATGCAGAAGTAAAAATTATTCAGTTGGTTCCTTAAATTGTCACATCTATCAGAAAATCCTCAGGAATGGAGAAAAGTGGGGATTGGGAGAGCTTTTCAAAACTGGGCTTCATTGAGTCACTGTTTGTCTCAGCTGCCATAACAAAGTACCATAGACTGGGTGGCTTATAAACAAAAGATATTTATTTCTCATAATTCTGGAGGCTGGGAAGTCTAAGATTAAGGTGCTAGCATTATAGTTTTCACCCTGAGGCTTCTCCTCTTGACGTGTAGGTGGCTGCCAACTCACTATGTACTCATGTGATCTCTTCTTTGGGCACGCAGACAGAGAGCAAGTTCTCTGGTGCCTCTTCTTATGAGGGCAATAATCCCATCAGGAGGGCTCCACCCTCATGACCTCATTTAAACCTGATTACCTCCCAATGGCTCCCTCTCCAAATGCCATCACGTTGGAGGTTGGGATTCAACATATGAATTTTGAATGGACACAATTCAGCCCATAGCACCATTGTTTCCAGTCTGGTCTCTCAGTCCTACACATAGAAAATGGAGAAGGGAACTTTGTTTATAAAGCACTTATTCTATTCTGGCACTGGGCTAAGGGCTTCAGTGCATTATTTCATTTAATAGAGCAAACCACATTGTAATTCTTAAAGAGATGAAATAAGTTACTCCAAGTCACAAAACTAGTAAACTTTGCAGAAATTCAAACCTTGTCCCATTTGACCCCAGTGTTGTAGTCTTTATGAGAGCCCATGGGCCTTTCTTAAATTTCAATATTTACTGGATAGCTTATTTAAGAGTTAATAGGCCCAAAGAAAATGGCTCATACCCCCAAGGTCACATGGAACCAATTTGAGTCAGGAAGTCAATGTTTTCTATTTCATAGAGGGAGCTATAGTTGGTCAAAGAGCATATATTTGTGTTTGCTTTTTAATCCATGAATGGGTTCTAGAAATTGAATTTTTTTAAAAAAATTGCTTAGTTAATATGAAATCAGAGAAAAGGGAATTGGATAGTCTGCAAAGGTACTTCAATGCTGGCTGTTGTTTAGCATTCTTATTCTGTTGGGTATGTGATTTTTCATGTCCCTAACATCAATATCATCTAGCTTAGAAGGTAAGGACTATGTCAATCTAAATTATTGTGTACAGCCAAGTATAGTAGAAAAAAATAAATAAGGAGCTCAATAACTGTTTGATCATTACCTGGCAACATCACTTGGTATACCTTCAAATATTTTGCTGCTGAGATGGGAGAATGTACAAATATCTTCCCCTAAGGCTGGAACACACAGGATCAAGTCTCCCGGATTCTTACCCCTCTCTCATCTTGACCCAGTGTTCAGTATTCATTGCAACCTCCCTTCCCCCAAACAGCCCCTGTTTCGTGATGCAGGGTTGAGAAATTTTTGTTTTCTGTAAATGGCTAGATAGTAAAAACTTTTAGCTTTGCAGTCAATATGATCTCTGCTACAACTACTCAACTCTGCAGTTAAACATGAAAGCAGTCACAGACAACATGCAAACAAACAAGTGTGGCAGTGTTTCAATACAATTTTATTCACAAAAAAAAAAGATGCTGGCCTAAATTTGGCCTGCAAGCTATAGTTCACCCACTCCTGCACAAGTAAATAATATACTTTTTCTTGACATTCTTATGATAAATGGCAAAGAGGGTTTATATCACACACTTCACAGAAAAACTCAATTAAAGCCCAATTTGAAATTCTCGTTTATTTGCCAAAGTCTATTTCCTGCCTGTAGTAGCCCAGGTCTCTTCTCTCTTTCCCTTTCTATCACAAATCTTTCAAAGATCTCTATATTGTCCAGAGTATTCAGCTCTTGCTCAAAGTGTGCAAACCCCATTAAACAGCTAAAAATACCCATCTTCCTTTAAAAAACAGACTAAGTGAGCATTATTGTTATTGGAATATGTCTATATTCATCAGCATTCTCCAAAAACCAGAACCTATACGATGTATATCATACACACACACACACACACACACACACACACACACACACACAGACATACCCTGTGACCCAGCAATTGCATCCCTATTATTTATCCCAGATATATAAGAGCCACAGGTCCACATAAAGACTTGTACGTGCATGTCATATGGGCTTCATTTATAATTCCCCAAAACAGTAAACATCCCAGATGTTTATCAAAGGGAGAATAGATTTAAAAAAAAAACTGTGGTATATTCACATCATGGACTAGTACTTAGCAAAAAATAAATACATAAAAATGTAATGAACATGGAACAACAGAGATGGATGTCAAAAATGTTATGCTAAGAAGCCAAAAGCAAAAATGAGCACATACTGTATAATTCATTTATGTGAAATTCTAAATGGACAAAATTAAGCTATGGTAATACAAATTGATTAGTGATTGCTTCTTAGATGGGGTATGGAGATAGACGAGAAAAGTGCATGAGGGATTTTTCTGGAGTGATGGAAATATTACAGGTCTTAATATACATTTGTCAAAGCTGATTGAATATTTAGGATCTGAATATTTCACTGTATGTATATTTTACCTCAATATAAGTTTTTTTTAAAATAATGTATTTACTTGATGTTTTAAAAGTCCCAAAATGACTGCTGGAGTTCCAGACATCATATCTACATTCCAAGCAGTAAAAAGAACTAATGGAAAGGCAAAAAGACAAAGGACAATGGACACAGTCCTATTGTCTGATCCTTCTTAAGGAGACTCAATGTCCCACCAATAACTAGTACTTAAGTTCTTAAGTTTTATTGGCCAAGCCTAGCTAGAAGAGAAGTGGAGAAACAGGCACATGCTTTGGCCAAGAAAGAAAAAATAGAAAGAATAAAATCTGTGTTTGTGGTAATAAGAAAGGGAGACTGGATATTCGCTGTCTATTGGTAAGTCCAACCATACATTAAAAAGTGTGCAAGCACACAATTTCTTACACAATTTCAGGAGATTCATGTATCCTCACTAGATGCCATTTTATATTAAAAATCACTGGTCTGGTAAGTTTGAGCAACCAATTATTGCTAAACATAGTGAAAAGTGAAAAGTATGTGAATGACAAACTCAGATGGCAATGGGCATTTAAGAGACACAAGACTGGGTAGAATATGCCATACTCACCCACCTGAAATTACTTCCATTGCCTAGGTCTTCCAAAGGCTGCAATACATTAAGTGGACTATTCTTAATTGAACAGTATTTAATTCTCCTGCCATCTTAAATTTACAATATGTGAATGCTGGAAGATAGGCCACTTCGCTTAAGTGTACATTCTACTTACATTATTTCATTTGATGACATTAGTTTGCAGGTGTCTCTACTTCAATTAATTGCATATTGGTGAAATGCATAATTTAAATTCAGTACAAAACTGAAGGATTCAAACGATGGTCTCTTCAATGAAATTATTCCACATAAGTTGGAGTGCTGACAAAATGTTTTCCTTTATTTTTTTAAACAATAGCTTCACGTATGCTCAAGATTAGATAACACAGAAAATGTCAACAAGATATGACAAAAATGAAATGAAAATAATGAGATTACAACTTATGTCTTTATCTAATTTTTCTTTATAGATTCACAAGCTATTTTTGCTTATGAACTCCCGATTTCCTGTACAGTTTTTTCAGCCTGATTTCAAGAACAAAGAGAAGTACCTTAAGAATATCCACATAAAGACACAGCATTTTTACTGCCCAGTAAGCTAGATGTTGATCTGTAAAAATACGCTTTCTTTTATTGTAAAAGCAAAGAGAAAATGAAAGTGATTCAATTCAACATAGGAAATGCATAATTTATTCTATGCCTTGTATTTGAAGAGTAACTTAAGTGACTTTTTTCTTATAAATTGGCCTGTTACTTGAGTAGATATTGACAATTAAATGCCAATGTCCGTGTCTTTTCACTAAATCTAGAATATGAAAAACGTCATCTTGTTGAGTCATTCACTGATACAGCATCACGCTGCTAAATTAACATTTCAAGTTCTATCATAACAAACATAGTTCTACTTATTGATCACCTGCTCAGTGATGGAGGCTTTACATATAACATTACTGTGGTAGTCTGAATAATGGCTCCCTAATATCCTAATCCCTGGGACCTGTGAATGTTACCCTATGTGGCAAAGGGGACTTTCCAGATTTGATTAAATTAAAGATCTTGAGATGGGGAGATTATTTGAGATTATCTGGGTGGACCCCATGCAATCAAAGGGGCCTTTATAAGAGAAAAGGCAATGGGAAGATGAAACCAGAGATAGTTGAAGATACCATGCTGCTGGCTTTGAAGATGGATGAAGAAGAGTCCTTGAGCCAGAGAAGGAATGAATTCTGACAGCCTCTAGAAGCTGAAAGAGGCAAGGAACAGGGTCTCCCCTAGAGCCTCCAGAAGGAACCAGCTCTACCAATACCTTGACTTGCGCCTAGTGAAACTGATTTTGGACTTCCGACCCCCAAGACTGCAAGAGAATAAATGTGTGTTGTTCTAAGCCAGTAAATTTGTGGGTGATTTGGTTCAGCAGCAATAGGATACCAACACAATTTCTGATTTCAGAACCACTCTGGAATGATGGTATTATTGTCACACATACACACACAAACACAAACATACCAGCTTGCACAATGAAGAAATGAGACAGGAAGAGAGGTTTAAAAAAATAGGCAAATATATGCATTTAGGGAATGACAGAGACAAGCTTGGCCTCTGGGTATGACTTTAAGCCCACAGACCATTCTCTTTTCTTATACTGGCTCACATGCATCATCTAGGCACATTTCACTATGAAGCCATCTAGGCTTCCTACACATTTCCCTCTTGCCAACTAAATTGAAATTCCAAAGGAATTTTCCAGAAACATATCATTTGGGGTTGTATTTTGTAATACTTGAGAAGTGGTGAATTAAAAGATGGTTTCACAAATCTTACAAGCACAGAATGGAGCAAATAATTACAAAGTAAAATATTTTATTTAATCATGATTATTGTATGTGCCCAACGTGTATGGGGTGGGGGGTGATTATTTCAAAGTCCTTGGAAGGTTCTGGATTCTGTGGGAGATGACCAGATATTCTGTGATTTGATCTTTATTCAAGTGAAATCGTATTACCTATGCTACAAGAAAAGTGTTGATAATTTCGATGGATGTGTTTCAATAAGTTACTGAAACATCAGTAAAGGAGAGTTTTAAACTTTTGCAGAAAACCATTTAGGTATTAGTCTGGTAAAATAGTGACATCTTGTGGCAAGTAAAAAAAAATCCTTAAAGTTAAAAAAAAAAAATTCAAGGCTGGGAAACCAAGCCAAAAAACGTAGGGGTAAAAAATAAACTTTTTGTTCTTGTAGATGAAATGAATATTTCTCATTTTGGCCTTTGGCTATGAGAAAAATTATGGGTTCCTGCTTTATAATATATGTCCCATACTAATAGGGACAAAGGAGTTTAATTTGGAAAATAAAAGCCCTGCTATGGAAACAGACCAGAGGACTACAAATACTTATCAACTCATTGTTTACAGTAAAAATATTTCATCTTTTAAAATGCATGTAACATGAGAAACTTTGATTTATTTATTCCGATTTTGAAACAAACATAAAGGAAACATGTTTTCCCCCTTTAGTTCCTGTAGCAGATGCTCTTGGAGATTTCAGCCATGTTCCCCATGCTAACTCTGGCAGTCACCTATGGCTTGGGTGGACGAGCATACACTACATGCATTCTCTTTGCTTGAGGTCTATCTCTGGCTGCAGAAATGAGTCCTGCCTGTGCAGGGCAGGCTGGAAATGCCCCAAAATTAACACCCCCCTGAATCACTCTCAACAATAGGGCAGAATACAATGGGATAAATGCCTCAGCTCCCTCCCTCCTCAGTGGGACAACTCTGAGTCATTTTCTACCTGCTCCTTCAGCGGGACTCCAGCAGGATTAAACTCCAGCTGCCCACAACTGCAACTTTCACCTTTTGCTGTCTTTCCTCTATTCCTGCCTCCCCATGCTTCCTGGAGTTACCACCTAATAAATTATGTACGCCGAATTATTGTCTCAAGGTCAGCTTTTGGAGAAATCCACACAAAACCAGTGATCTACCCATGCTGTGTATATACAAGTACATGTGTTTCGAGGAAAAAAAGTGAGTGCTAAGCATTTTTTACTAGTTTCATTAGCAATACATTGAAATAAAAACACAAAAGACAAGTCTAGCATATTTTGCCTTTGCTGCAACAGTAAAACCATTTACAGCTACTTCCAGTCCTGCTTCCATTCTTCCAAGGGCCTTTTCTTTATGGAATTGGAAGTTCAACTTAGGGAAATTGCCTCATTAAGAAAAGAGAGTACCTCTACTCCAGGGATTTTGTGTCCATTCTAAAATCCCTGCAAGAAAACTTGAACTAGGTGCTAAGAGCTGGTTGAACCAATTAATTTACTAATTGATTTGGGAATAATATATTAAGATTATATACTTGAAGACCCAAAAATTAGATACATATTTTACAAAACCTACTTATCCATTGGGAGTTGTCATTTTTCTTTTTTAGTAATCAATTTAATCAACTATTTTTCTTCACTTTCAAGGGCATGTGAGGGGCAGAGAGACCAGTGAGTATCTCAATATTTTATACAAAACAGATCTCAGCCCAGGAGGCAATATACAAAAAGACCAGGATGTAGCTAGTAAGTGATTTAACCATCAATCACATGTAAATTTCAACCCCTGGCCATAATTTTGCATGGAGTCAATTTATTCTGACCTGATGGCAATGGAGGGGCAAAAAAAAAAAAAATGCTGTTTTATATTAGCATGTGGAAAATTACAAAATAAATCTCAAATATATTCACCTGAACTCTTGATCACAAACAAGTCAAACATGCTAACTACAGCATGTGACTAATAGCACTTTATACATCAAGTGATGTTGGTAAAGTCATGTTTTTATTTTCCTTTAAAGGAAAACCATTTCCAAGTCAATTATTCTTCTCCTCAAGTAATAAATTTATGAGGTTTAGCACTCATTAAACTAAAAAAGGAGATTTATGTGCTCTGAGTTTCAGAACTATAAATGCCTTTTTAAAAACCACCACCATATATTCTAAAACCTAACCCCATCTTGAAATCCATGGATGTCTCGTATTTCATTGGATTCACTGGATTTACAAGTATGTTTGTAACTGTAAGTATAATAATATTAATAGTGAGGCATTCTGCCTAGTATTTTACATATATTATTTCATTTAATGTCTATAACATTGTGATACAGTTCTTATGATTACATACATTTTACAGATGGGAATACTGAATATTTAGGGAGGTTGTCCAAATTCAAGCCAGTCTGACTACAAACTCAAGCTCTTACCTATGGCATCAGCCAGCTATTGATGCATAATATACGATTACAAAATCTCAATGGCATATAAGTTTAAACATTTATTTCTTACATGTCCTCACATCAGCTGAGGTGGCTCAGCTGATCTTGGTTGGGCTCAGCTGGGTGGCTGGCTCCAAGCTTCAGGTTGGATCCAGCTCTGCTCCACGTGTCTCTTAACCTCCTTGGATCAGCAGACTAGTCGAACCATAGTATTCTCATGGTGACGACAGAAGTACGGAGAGTAAATGGAGCACATAAGCCCTCACAAGGCTTAAGCTCAGATCCTGCACAATGTTGCTTCCACCCACATCCCATTGGCCAAGACAAGACAGGTAGCCAAGCCCAAAGTTTAGGGAGAAGGAAGTATACTCCTCATTTGGCAAAAGGACATGCAAAGTTACATGTCAAAGACTGTGGATACAGAAAGGGTGAAAACTTGGAAACAAGAATTCAACATAACTTTGTGTCAGTGGGCTTCCATAGTGGCATAATCTTTCACAGATAATTTCAGATGTATGTATTTGTAGTGAGGTAAGGGATGAGCTATCATTCTGATACACTCAAGGATGCTGAAAGAAATTCAAATCTGATCAATTAAACAAGACACAGATGATATATTTCTACGTTTTGAAAACCTGAAGTCCAGCATCACTGTCAGGGTCCATCATTGGCCAAATCATGAAGCAGGCAAATTTGTCTTTGATGTTCCTCAATTTCACCTCTACTCATCCCTGCTTTTATGTTTCTGTCTTATTTATTTCTCCTATCCCCATAACAAAATATTCCACCCCTGTAGCCCACTTTCCCTCAACCCCACTCTCTGCATTTCAAGGCTTCACTATCTAACACCCATGAGATAGTGACAGCTCAATGGATTTTTGCTTAAAGACATCTACATTTTAATGAGGCATTCCTGGACATAAAACACAGGAGCTTAAATAGCACTTGCCAAAGAAAAGATTGGAAATAAAACTTTTATCTTCAAATAAACTTAACTAGAAACTCAATTTATTAAAAGATAACAGTCAGACCATATTATTATACTATTACTAGTCAAACAATATTAATGTAATTATTAATAGTCAACTATTATTAGTTGATGTAAGGGTGCAGGAAAAAGACAAAACCCATTGGTTCTTTGGATCACCCCCTCATAACACCTTTGGTGACCTTTGAAATTCTTCCACAGAATCCCCAGGTACTAAGAAACACAGTTTGAAAATCCATAACAAAACTCTCGTGTTAGGTCCTCTCTTCTTTCAAATCACACTGAGCTATCCACAACCTTTATGAAAGCATAAGGTTATCTTGGTCCCAGAGCCTCTGTGATGTGATTTGAGATGCATGTAAAATTTTCTTTCCCTTTAGTCTGTAACAGTGCCTGAATATCTACAATTGAAGGTACTACTTCTTTGGTCTAAGGCATTTTCTTGTCCAGGAGTCCTTTTAAAGGTATAAAAATCTCCGTAGAGAAAGAATTCATCAGTCTATTAATACCTTAGCTTGAATAGGCTTTTTTGGATAGCCTACCGATGGCACATGTAAGTGGAGTAAGAACTGTAAGACCTAAATGTCCAAGGGGATGATGAAAAGAGGTTGGGAGAAGCTCTGAAAAAAAAATTGAGCTGAAAAAAAGGGAGATGAAAGTGGAAAGGTGAGGTGAATTCAAAACAGAGGCAAGCTCTAAGAAACACCTTTTGACGAAGCAAGCTCCAGCTAGTACCATATAGAGATCATTTTCTCTGAACACAGAGCTCTTAGGAGATACACTTTCACTTGCCTTCTGTGGGGAAGCCTAGTACGTGGGCTTCCTTTGGATTCCACTCTTATCATGGGATTTGCAAAAACTCTGATTGATCCAGAGCTCAAATCTCCTTTTCAAACCATATCTTCTCCGGAATAAATTGCCCAAAGAAGAAGAGTCTCAAATTATTTATTTCATTCCGTGTAGATACTGGAAAAGGGGAAATAGGACAAATGGGCAGAGATAGGGATCTTCTGGATAGTTGTGTTACATCTAAAGTCAATCATTTGGCGAGTGGTCAATGGGGCCTCATCAAGAGCAAAAAAACACAGAACTCATTAAATTACTATAAGCCAACTTACTCTTTAGAGTTGGGATGTACTATTAAGTAACAGTGGTTGCCAAAAAGCTAAAAATTCATAAGATTAAAAAAAAGATTTAATGTTTCCTATAAAATTCTTTAAGACTTCACTGGAAGCTTCTAGTGTATTTGTTTGATTCAATTCAGCAAATATCTCTTGCCTATTTCATGCTGGGCACTATGGTAGGTGCTAGAAAGGCAAAGATAAATAGGACATTCTCTTTGCCCTCAACATTCTCAAAATCTAAATAAGGAAGAGAGAAATATAAATGTCTGACTATATTACAGTGAAATAACTGCTACATTAGAGGTATAAGAGGAGTGGTATAGAAGTCAGCTGGGGAAGAAATGATCTCTGACCATCAGGGAGAGGGGAAAAAGGCAGGTCAGGGGAGCCTCTGTAGCTCAGGTGGGCCTTGAAAAACCATCAGAAACTTAGAGCTGGAGAAAGGCATAATTAGATTGGCTTTCTTGAAAGGGCACTCAAGCAGGGGGAAGAAGATAGTCAAAATAGTTAAGAGGTTCTTGGAATCAATCAGTAAACATCTATTAAAAGACAAATAAAATGTGGAGTTTGGGGACAGAGGAGAGATTTCTTCCAGGTGACCTGAGGAGGTAGATAAAATGAAAGCTCTCCAGTACTCAAGCAAGAGGTACAGAAAAGGCAACCACTTTGTACATATATGAATCAACTAAAATTTTCCAATTCCTATGATGCATTGCAGTATTTAACAGTTGTGATCCAAATACTTGTTCTCTCCAAATAAGAAGGAAACCAAGTCTCCCTTTTTAAGATTAGTCAAGCAGCTTCTGGCAATAAGACATGGGTCTTTTCATAAGGAGACTCAAATACAATTCCAGTATTATGCCCCCTGGAAATCTTCACATGAAATAGCTGCCCTCCGGGCATGGCTATGAGAAACTTCTGTTTGCATTAGGCTGCAATGTCTTGACATCATGATAAATTTCTGAGGGTCACTTTGTCACATACGTACTATGCAATACATTGTAAAAATGGCTAGAAATAAAATGTCAGAGCTCCATGATCAGTGGGGTAGAGATGGTAGCACAATTGGGTGTGTCACCCCATCAATTAAAAACCCACTACTGAATGCCAGTACCTAGAACTCTACCTGGCATAAGTAAGGACTCAAATAATATTTGATGGATGAATGAATAACAAAGGAATTACAGATATCAAGAAAACATAAATGACTTTCATTTGATACTTGTCTCTAAAATGCTAAGAAAATACTAATGAACTCCCCCATATGGTTGCAATAAAAAAGCATAACAAATATTTTGCCATATACTCTCATTATTTTTTTCTATTTTAATCTTCTGCAGTTCAAAATTCCATTAGAAGTAGGGACACATTTCAATTTTTAGAAGAGCATATTAATTGAGTTCTTTCCCATTCCTGTAATTTAGTGGAGAAAAAAATATTTTTTATGAATAAACAAAATGTGGGGCTAGATTCATATACTCAGAATAAAATAAGGTGGGAAAACGACCTGGAAAATTATGGCAAATTGCAGTACATGTCGGTGGTCATTAGTCCCCTCCCCCCCAGTCAAGTTGTGGGGCACAATCCCCTCCATAGAAAGAGAGCTGAATCCCAAAATTCTCCGGAAATAAAATTAAAATGTGACCCAATATGTCAAAGCTTAGTGAACATTTTTACGACCCATCAATTGTATCATTGCAAGTCGTTAGAGATAAGATTTTGATGAACATCAATTTCTACATCAAGAAAAATAAATGAGCCTCCATTTCTTCCCTTCCCTTTGTTCTCACCTTCAAGTTGTTAAGGTCTTCGAAAAGAATAAAAGATGACACTTCAAGAGCTCACAAATCAGACTTAACTGTTCCCATGTCAGTTTGAGTTTAGAAAAGATTACTTTCATCTAACAGCCCTCTCAGATACAGTACGGTGGTGGGGTACTATGTCACCTCCAGAAATGATTTATACTACATCCATCTAAATTTTAAAATATTAGAGAACTCTGCCTTCTATCCGTCTCCATGGTTTTAGAACAGCTCCCAACAGTGCCTTAATAGCACAAAGAACAAAGAAAGGCATTTTCCTATTCCTTAACTACCTACAATCCTAAATTAAATTAGTATTTAGAAAGAAGTTCGGAATAGAGGTCAAAATGAACACACACATGCAACTATTTTCCAGGTTTCCAGTCACCATAATAGAAACAATCTAAACTGAAAGTTTAATCACTTTTCATTAAAAAAAAGACATAAACTAAATGTAAGGGGCCCTTGTGAGGAATGCAAATATGAATAATCTTTTTCCTCAATGAGCTCCCAATGTAGCAGAGACAATAAAAGATTACCTAAATATTTAAAATGTACAGAATAAGATAATTGTCTTGGAAAAGTGTCAAAAGAGCCAGCAATGCTCAAAGAAAGAAGGGATGACTTCAGAACTAATCAGGACTGGAATGTAAGGACATTCTAGTCCAAGAAAATGGGATAAACATAAGATCAGGTGACTTCAAGGAGATGTGAAGTGTCCACTTCCTCTAGGAGTCAAGAGAGCCATGGGGAAAAGTCTGAAAAACTAAGTGTAGAACAAATAAAGGGTAACCTTGAGTGCCAGGGCCAGGAGTTTGGATTTTATAAGATCGTCAATGAGGACACTTCAAAGTGAGGAAATTATATGATGTCAGCTGCAGTTTAGATTAATGTGGGGCTGGAATAAGGAAAGAGAGAGACCTCACTCATGTGGATGCTAACACGACGCCTATTACAATAATGACCCAGTAATGAGAACTCAACCTAAGGCCCCAGCAGGAGGAGTGGAAAGAAGGATCCAAATTCAAGAAATATAAAGAGACATAATTTCCAGAGTTTCATAAGTGCAGACTAAATGGGTTGAGAAAGATATGAATTAGCTGTGAAGTCTGTATGACTAGGAAAATGGTATGGTATTAATACAAATTAGGAAGCCAAAAAAATAGAGCATAGGGAAAAGGAAAAGGTAATTAGTTCAGGTTTAAAATATACTGAATTTTAGTCCCCCATGGAGCAATCAGGTAGGAAGTCTGGCTTAGGTTCAATAGTATGAACTTCAGTAGACCCATTCAATTTTGTGATTTCATCTTGTGTATGAGCAGAAAATATAGACAGTAGAATGGATCACAGGATGAGTATTATCAAGGCCCACCTGCAATGAGGTCAAGAAGGATGAGTATTTCAAATTACTAGCAAAAGTGGTATTGAGATGGATGGTTTTGAAGCCTAGATTGGACAGGATATAAGAACAGACCTTGTGGTTTATTTCCCTATATCAAATCTCCTTACTTCCCTGATTTCCATGTCTTTTTCTTTATTTGTTACCTAGAATCACTCTAGCCTTTTCTTCTAGCCTAGCTGATCTACTCTAGTCTTTCACCTTGCCACTAGCCCTTGTAGATCAGTATAGCCATGGAGTGGTATAATTGAATCAGGGTTCCCAAAATACAGTGTGGAAAGTGGGCTTTAGAAAAAGTCACTTTTGTCAGACTAAGGAATGCAGTAAATTTTTTTTAAAAAAATTTAATTTCAGCATATTACGGGGCTACAAATGTTTAGGTTACATATATTGCCCTTGCCCCACCCAAGTCAGAGCTTCAAGTGTGTCCATCCCTGAGACAGTGCGCACCACACCCATTAGGTATGTATATACCCATACCCAGCAGTAAAATTTTGGCACATTAGCAAAGCAAGTTATTCCCTCCACCAAGTCACCACCACAAACAGAGAAGAGGGCTTGGGGGGTGCAGAAAGAGGAGGAGGGGGCTGGATGTGGTGGCTCACGCCTGTAATCCTAGCACTCTGGGAGGCTGAGGCCAGAGGATCACTTGAGCCCAGGAGTTTGAGGTTGCTGTGAGCTAGCCTGATGCCGTGGCACTCTAGCCCGGGCAACAGAGTGAGACTCTGTCTCAAAAAAAAAAAAAAAGAAGAGGAGGGGAGGAGGAGGTAAAGAGAAGAACAAGAAAAAGAAGGGAGGGAAGGGAAGAAAGGAGGGGGGAGGGAGTTTTATGCTGAATCTATTGAGGTGCAGTAGAATCACATAAATATAATTGTTTTCAATAACTCAAGTCAACAGGGAGACGAGAAATTTAGATATACCAGTGCTCATTATCCATCAGTCCGACAAAGCAAATATTCACTCATAATTCTGCTTCAGACATATAGACCCTATTAGGTTTATTAGAAGTAGAAAACAAAGTAGAATAATAGAAAGGATATTGAATTCAAAATATTTTGTATTAATCCAAGCTTTGCTTGGTATTAAAGATGTAAATGAGGACAACATATTTACCTTTTGAGCTTTAATTTTCTTGCATAGAAAATAGTTATAATATAACCTTATAGTGTTACTTTAAATTAAAATACATACATGTATGTCTGCATATGTGTTTCAACCATAGAATTCAACATAGTCTCAATAACTTCTAGTTCATTTCCTTACAGAATTACTGTTAGAGTTAAATGAAATATTGTGTTTGGAGGCACCTGAAAAATAGTAGATTAGCTTGACAAACTTACAAAGTAATAAAATGATGCTTGCAAAGATAGCTTTAACTATGTACGTATGCTCATGACTCTTTTTAAGTCGACATTGAAAATGAACTTATTTTACTAATACCTTGTAGCCTTATTGAAGTTCTAAATATTCTACATGCTAAAATAAAATTGTACTGCATTCCCTAGAGTATTTTCAATCACTATAAAACACCGTCTAACTGCAGCGCATATTTCTTAGATGCAAGCCATACATATTTGACTTTGAAACTATGCTGACTGAGAGAGAAAACGCTGTGTTGATTAGCTTCCTAAGCCCCACTAGATTTTTCAAGATAATCACATTCTACTCTACATTTTAGTTGTATAAATGTGGCCTTAATCTGTGTCTATGTGACCTACAAAATTTAAATGAAAATCATTTCTAATGCATGGATCACTGACCTCTTGTGGTAGTTAATTACAAAAGGTCTACAAGTTCATATACACACAGAATGTTACTTTTACATTAACTAAATAATGTCTCATGAATATTTTTCCTAATGTTTTAAATATTACTTACTATTGGGATTAATAAAATATCATCACAACTCATTTATATTAGAAAAAACTCTTGCTTTCAAGTAACAGAAGCCAAATTCAAACTAAAAATGACATTTATGGGCTCATATATCTGAAAAGAATATGGATAAATCCAGGCATGAATAGATCTAGTGGCCCAAACTATGAATATGGGACTCTATCTCTTTAAATATCTCAGCTTTATTTCTAGCCTTTGAGCTTTATTCTCATGCATATTTTACTATTGAGTAGGTGGGTTTATATAGGTTTATATAGGCAAGTCCTGACAATCTAGGACAAAAGGGATTTCCTTCCTCTCAGAAGTCCCAGCAAAGATTCTGAGACTATCTCAGATTAGGCAGCCCATGCTTATCTGGGATATAGTTACTGTGATCAGGGAGATAGGATAATCTGATGGTCCAGGCCTGAGATACATGCCCAACTGCTAGAGCCAAGAATAGAGTCAAAGTCACCCAACATGAATGGACTGAAAGTAGAAAAGGGAGGGATGATTTGCCATAGAAAAATTGGGGTACTGGTACCTCAATAAGGGTAAGGAATGCTAACCAGCAAAAATACGATGATAGTTATAGCATTTGTGGAATACACAGTGGTCATTTACGATAGCACGTTTTCTCAATGTGTGGTTCTTAAAATGTTTTGATGTTTAAAAAAGTATCCTCACATTTGAAAAGCTTGAAAATCATTAATCAATTCTTTGTTCTGTAGGAGTATATGTACTGATATAGATCAAATACACGGACGAGTAATGGAAGTTTCTGTCTCTCAATTTAGATGATTAATGTGGCAAGTGTGATGAGATGTCTGCTTTGAAACTTCTTGTGCCTATAAGTCACTAGCTCAGTGAGTTTTCCTGGTCCATTAGGTAACTTCACAAAGCATTGCCTTCTCTAGGGAGCAGGAAGTAACATGAAAAGAAAATCTCATAAAGCACATTTTCAGCAGGAATTTTCTTTCAATTGAGATGTTTATTCCTGAATCGTCTGAGGTATTCAGGTTAGCTGCTTCCAGAATGCATTTATGAATTTCCTTAGCGCTAATTGGAAATTAGTTATGCATTCTACATATGAAGGCCTTTACTCTTTTAACACTTCCTTCCATGAGATAGCTTAACACAAAGTAATTTTATGAGGTTAATTATTATGGCGCGCTCTAAGTGAGCACAATCGCTGGCATCATTATGTACTCGTGAGTGGCAAGTGCCCCCTTCCACTCCTGCACTTTTCTAGCTACCTGGATGTTCATCTTTCCATGGAAGGAAAATCTATTGTGTCATAAGAGATCACTTCACAATTACATTATGCATAAGCTTTTTATAAAAGCAAGTACTTGCATGAGAAAGCCTATTTTAATCATTCTTTCAGCAATGTGGAGCCCTGTGGTTTTAATCTCATGTATAGCTACATAGATGACAGACTACTATCTATTCATAAAATCATACTATGCCTCAATTACACTGTAACGTTCAGACCCCACAGATCTTTTTCCTTAACAAATTGCAACTAAATAGTTTATTCCCGGTAATTTAGTTTTTTATTTAAGAAGTTTCTGATACATTTTAACTAAAAAAAAGTTGATTGTTCAAAGTAGTAATTCATATGACATTTGCAAAGACATAACCCACATTCATTTATTTTTTCCTTCTCCCTTTCTTCTCCCTGTATTTTACAAATTCTTTTTTTGTTTAATTTATGATTTTAAGTTGACAAATAAAAACTGTATATATTTATGGTATACAGCATGTTCTGATATATATCTATATAGACACATTATAGAATGGTTAAATCAAGTCAATTAACATATGCATTGCCTCACATACTTATCATTTTTTGTGGTGAGAACATTCAAAATCTAATTTCTCAGCAATTTGCAAGGATACAGTGCATCATTATTAACTATAGTCACCATGTTGTACAATAGATCTCTTGAAGTTATTCCTCCCATCTAACTGAAATTTTGCATCCTTTGACCAACATTTCCCCTCTTCTCCTGCTCCCAGCCACTGGTAAAGAAAATCTATGAGTTTGACTTCTTTCTTAAATAATATTATCTTTCCTGATGCTTACTTTGTACACTATTATATATGTTTACATTTCTATAATTTTTATTTGAAAGTCTAAAATATATTTTGCCTCCCAGCTAAGGCAATCAAAAACCTTATTTTTCTCCCTTCTTCTCACACTATTTTCTTTGGTTTGGTTTCTTTTCATTTGCATATATCCATGGGCACATTCTTTTTAAATGCATCATTTCAAACATTGTCTGGACACATTCATTTATATTGCATCTGTCATACTGATCCCTACATGTGTTTTAGCTTCACAGTCAAAATACATTTGGTGCTCACCGCTGGGCATTTGTCCAGTCATCAATTGGTCAGCTGAAGTTCATACTTTTGTACTTTTCTCAAGAAGAGTTCATGAAAATCATACCCCTCTGTGTTCTTGCATGTTCAGATTATAGGCGTACCTTGTTTTAATGCACTTTGCTTTATTGCACTTTGCAGATACTATGTTTTTTACTAGTTGAAGGTTTGTGGCAACCCTTTGTCTACCAAGTCTATCAGCACCATTTTTCCAACAGTATGTACTCACTTCTGTATGTGTCACATTTTAGTGATTCTGGCTCTATTTCAAACTTTTCATGGTTATTATACCTGTTATGATGATCTGTGATTAGTCATCTTTGATGTTACTATTGTAATTGTTTTGGAGTGCCACGAACCATGCCCAAATAAGACAGTGAGCTTAACTGATTGATATTGTGTGTGTTCTGACTGCTTCGCTGACCAGCCATTCCCCCTTCTCTCTCCCTTTCCTTGGGCTTTTCTGTTACCTGAGAAACAACAATATTAAAATAAGGCCAATTAATAACCTGACAATGGCCTCTAGTGTTCAAGTGAAAGAAAGAGTTGCACATCCCTCACTTTAAATCAAAAGCTAGAAATGATTAAGCTTAGTGAGGAAGGCATGTCAAAAGCTGAGACAGGCTGAAAGGTAGGCCTCTTATGCCTGTTAACTAAATTGGGAATGCAAAGGAAAAGTTCTTGAAGGAAATTAAAAGTGCTACTCCAGTGAACAGATGAATGATAAGAAAGTGAAACAGCCTTATTACTGATATGGAGAAGGTTTTAGTGGTCTGGATAGAAAATCAAACCAGCCACAACATTCCCTTAATCCAAAACCTAATCCAAGGTACGGCCCAAACTCTCTTCAATTCTATGAAGGCTGAGAGAGGTGAGGAAGCTGCAGAAGTAAAGTTACAAGCTAGAAGAGGTTGGTCCATGAGGTTTAAGGAAAAGAGTCATCTCCATAACATAAAAGTGCAAGGTGAAGCATCAGTGCCAATGGAGAAGCTTCAGCAAGTTATTCAGAAGATCTAGCTAGGATCATTGATAAAGATGGTTACACTAAACAACAGATTTTCAGTGCAGATAAAACAGCCTTCTAGTGGAAGAAGATGCCATCTAGGACTTGCATAGCTAGAGAGGAGAAATCAGTGCCTGGCATCAAAGCATCAAAGTGTAGGCCGACTCTTGTTAAGCGCTAATGCAGCTGATGACTTCAAGTTGAAGACAATGTGCATTTACCATTCTGAAAATCCTAGGGCCCTTAAGAACTATGCTAAATCTATCTGCCTGTGCTCTATAAAGGAAGCAACAAAGCCTGGATGACAGCACATCTGTTTACAACATTGCTTACTGAACTTTTAAGCTCACTGTTCGGACCAACTGCTCAGAAAAAAAAAAAAAAAAGATTCCTTTCGAAACATTACTGTTTATTGACATGCACCTGGTCACCCAACAGCTCTGATGGAAATGTACAAGGAAATTAATGTTATTCTTATGCCTGCTAACACAACATCCATACATGCATTCTGCATCAAAGGGTAATTTTATAAGGTTATAGATGCCATAAATAGCGATTCCTCTGATAGATCTGGGCAAAGTAAATTGAAAAACTTCTGGAAAGAATTCACCATTTTAGATGCCTTTAAGAACATTCATGATTCATGGGAGGAGGTCAAAATATCAATATTAAGATATTAATGTTGATATTATATAGATAGATATAGGTACAGATATAGCTAGAGAGGGATTATCAGGATCGCACAATTATAGACACTGAGAAGTCCCATGATCCGCCATCTGCAACCTGGAGACCCAGAAAAGCCAGTGGTGTGGCTCCAGTCCACGTTCAAAGGCCTGAGAACCAGGAGTGCCAAATATGTAAGTCCCAGTTTGAGGACAGGCAAACTAATGTTCCAGCTCAAGAAGTCAGGCAGAGAGAGCAAATTTTCCCTTCATCTCCTTTTTGTTCTATTCAGGCCCTCAAAAGATTAGATGAGGCCCAGCCACATTAGGAAGAGCAGTATGCTTTACTCAATCTACTGATTCAAACACTAATTTCAAAAATATGTACAACTATAATATACTAATAAAAAATATTTTTAAAAACCCAAAATGCTAATTTCATCCAAAGCACTCTCACAACCAGATCCACAAATAATGTTTAACCAAATATTTGGGCACCCTATGGCCCTGTCAAGTTGACACATAAAATTAACCATCATGGATTTGGACAAGACAATCTCTGTGTCTCTCTCAACTCGAGGATGCTCTCATTATTTGAAAATCAGTGCCTCCCTTATTTCTATCTTTTAAAGAATATATTATAATCTTATTTATTTATGTCTTATAAACCTTATACCAAAACTTTTGAAAATAGAGAAGAGAAAACTACATAATCCTACTGCCATAACACAACCATTATTATCTTTTTGACACATTTCTTTCTAGTCTTTTTTCCAAATTCATGTTTTCATTGTGAATTGTACTTTTACTGCCCATATCATTTTACACAACTAGTTTCACTCGATAATATTTTCTCCTTAGTCATTATAATTGTTTCTGAAAATTTTACCTTGTTATTTTTAAATAATTATAGATTCACAGGAAGTTACAAAAATGTACAAGGAGGTTCTGTACATCCATTTTTCCCCCATAATAACATATTACAGAACTATAGACCAGAAAATTGATATTAGTACAATCAATCATCAGTTTACATACACTAATTTGTGTGTGTGTGGCTCTATGTAATTTTATCACACGTGGAAAATTGTGTATCCACCACCAAAATCAAAATACAGATCTATTCCATCACCACGAGGCTTCTTTTTGTACCTCCTTCGTGATCACACCTACCCTTTTCCCCTCCTCATTCCTAATCCCTGACAACCACTAATCTGTTATTAATCTCTATAATTTTGTTACTTCAAGGATGTTATATGATGTAATCACACAGTATTTAACATTTTAAGATTGGCTTTTTTTTGGCCAGGTGCGGTGGCTCACGCCTGCAATCCTAGCACTCTGGAGGCCGAGGCGGGCGGATCATTTGAGCTCAGGAGTTCGAGACCAGCCTGAGCAAGAGTGAGACCCCGTCTCTACCAATAATAGAGAGAAATTAATTGGCCTACTAAATATATATAGAAAAAACAGCTGGGCATGGTGGCACATGCCCATAGTCCCAGCTACTCGGGAGGCTGAGGCAGGAGGATCGCTTGAACCCAGGAGTTTGAGGTTGCTGTGAGCTAGGCTGACACCATGGTACTCTAGCCTGGGCAACAGTGAGATCTGTCTCAAAAAAAAAAAAAAGATTGGCTTTTTTCACTTAGCATAATTCCCTTAAGATTCATACAAGTTATTGTGTGTATCATTAGTTCATTCGCTTTTATTATTAAGTTGTATTCCATTGTCTGGATGAACCAGAGTTTGTTACATTCACCCATTGAAGGACATCTGAATTGTCTCTAGTTTTGGATTATTACAAATAAAGCTACTATGAACATGTGTACAGGTTTTTATGTGAATGTAAGTTTTCATTTCTCTAGGATAAATTGCCAGCTCATACGGTGTTAGAAACTGAATGTTTGTGCACCCTCCCTCTAAAATTCTTATGTTGGTGCTCTAAGCCCCAGTGTGGCTGTATTTAGAGTGAGGGAGTGATTAACTTTAAATGAAGTCATAAGGTGGGGCCCTGTTTCCATGGGACTATTGCCCTTATAAGAAGAGACACCTGAGAGCCCCTGCCTTCTCTCTCTCTCTCTCTCTCTCTCTCTCTCTCTCTCTCTCTCTCTCTCTCTCTCTCTCTCTCTCTCTCCTCTCTCTCTCTCTCCCCAAATGCACATACAAAGAAAAAGCCATGTGAGGGCGTGATGAGAAGGCAAGCCAGAAAGAGAGCCTTCACCAAAACCAACCAGCCAGAACCTTGATCTTGGACTTTTAGCCTCTCCAGCAGTGTGAAAAAATAAATTTCTGTTGTTTAAGCCATCCAGCCTGCACTATTTTGTTATGGCAGCCCAAACAGACTAACACATATGTAAGTACAGTTTTAGTTATATAAGAAACTCTCAAACTGTTGTCCCTAGTGGCTGTACCACTTTACATTTCCATCAGCAAGTTGTGAGTGATCAGGTTCCTTCACATCTTTGCCAACATTTGGTATTGCCGCTAATTTTTATTTTAGCCATTCTGATAGGTATATGGTGATATCCCATTGTGGCTTTAATTTGCACTTCCCAAATGGCTAATAATGCTGAGCATCTTTTCCTGAGCCATATTTCTTTTTATTTCCCCAACACTTTGAAATGTCAGGTATAAATCTCAGTCTGCAAAAAATCATATTTGCTAAAAATTTAACCTTATTTTTCTAAAACTGAACACAGTTTCTATTCTACACTCTGCTATCAGTCAGCTATTGCCAAAATAATTTAGCATGTGAAACAAACTCAAAATGTCAGTTGAATATAACAATAAGCATTTTTTCATAGGCTGGTCTATGCAGGGTTTGGCTGAGTGTCTTTACTTGAAGCTGTAGGTCTCACTTAGCATGGCTGGGGTGGCTATACCCTATGGGTGTTCATTTTGGCGTCCAAGTAGAAGAGGCAGCAGCTTCCTTGATGAAGCTCTTTTTATAGTGGTGGTAGAGGCTTAAGAGGGTACCTGGAAGTATGAAGGTTTCTTAAGGCCTAAGCTGGAAACTGGCAAACTGTCATTTCTGCCCACATGTCATTGGTCAAAGCAAGTTGCATTTCCAAGTCCAAAGTCAAAGAATGGAGAGATACACTGCTGCCAGCCTCCTGTGTGAGCAATTACAAATTATATGGCATAAGGCATGGGTAGATGGAGGGTGAATAATTACAGTCAATAATTTCAATCACAACCCAACAACCCACTGGATGGCTAAAAGTAGTACTTAGATACATCAAAGTTTCTCTTTGGGATTATATCTATACATTAGAAAAGGGGTTTTCATAGTTCTAAAGCATGAGGGATAAGGAGCATCCTTTTTGGGGAGTTATTACTTATCCATTATGACATTTTATAATTCCCCTCTTTATCCCCCTCTGCTCTTCAGTCATCAGTCTACACAAGCCACTACTACATCTTCTTGTGCCATTGTCAAGGCCTTTTCAAGTGGATTGGTTCTATATCAAATCTTCTTGCCCTCTAGTGAGTCCTATGGGGTCATACTTTAATGCTATAGAAATGTCTCCGGTACATCAGCCTATATACTATTACAAGGTGGATTATAATAGTTCCCCATCTCAAGGGCACTTGAGGACTTGACTCTTGGTCTACATTCTTGAAACACTAACTCAAGAACTGTATAGAAGTATACCAGAGCCAAGGGAAACAAAGATCCTACTGAGTTTGCTCTGGGCTAAGCACTGTTACATGGGCAAGCTACACATGGCGATTGAAGATTGTTCATTGTATGATTGTGTAATTTATGAGTAATCTGAGACTGATGAGATGCAGGTGCACTGAAGAATAGAATCTAGCCATGTACCCCTGAAAAGTTCACAATACTACAAAAATATAAATGCTGATCATCCTTGAGTGGAGGTGGCCCACATATACTCAGCCTCATTTCTTGTGACCTTGTAAGTCCCTGTAAAGAGTAATTAGGGACACTGGAAGCCACACATAGGAGTTGTAAGGTCTCTGTTGTGCTGTCCCTGTGCATACCACTTCTCTTCTCCTATGTCCTTTATTAAAGCTAAGTAAACTTGGTGCTATGTGAAGCCTATTGTATCTTTTGAATGTGATGATCCATCTGAACCTAAGATCTTTTTAGTGGTTTTGCAGGTTTCAAATCTCTGTCTCTCATGAGGACTTGATCCAGTTTTGGCAAGGATGGGCAGGGCAAATGTTCTTTTCAAGAATCTCATTGATATTCAACCTCTTTCCTATTTTCTGATCTCTATCTAGGCTAAGGAATGGGAAAAAACCCTGTCTCTTATTGATGATATAACCTTCCAAATCTTTTGTCTTTAGCCATAAACTTCATTTTGTTTTTCAACTGAAAACATTTTCAAATGCCAAAACTCTGATGCTATTGTCTGTGTGTTTTGGAATGTCAGCCCTTCTATGAGGAAGGAAAGGTAAAATGCCTTAGCTATCTTGGTTAATGTCTCTAAATATTATCCTGCCACACCTGTCAGATGAGGCAGAGTATTATATTGTAGTATGAAAACCAGCTTTGGTACTCAACCTTCCTTGGTTCACATCTCAGCTTTAGCTCTTAGTAGCTGTATGACTTGCAGCAAATCAATTATACTCTCTGAGTCATTTAATAAAAGCTAAAAGTTTTAATTACTCTTCGGTCATGCCCCTTCTTCTTTCAGACCCTCTCAATTCTTTTTCTCCAGCGCCACAAGGATTTTGCTTTCCTCATACTTTGCATTAGAGTAAGGGGTCATATTTAAGTATCAGTTTTTTTCCTTCACCAGTTTTAAAAGTGAAATATCATATTTGTACCTCATCACCTCTACTCCTAGTGCCACATTTTTTAGAAAACTAAACAGCCAAAGAGATGTCGGAAGGGAAGAAAATCCACATCTGTGTGACTGAAACAATTTCTGCCTCACCTTACTAAACCTCTCCAATGTCTAACGATGTCAGAGCACAGGTATTCTACCAGAGTGCCTTTTCCTTAATCCCATTCTTATTTCCTCAACTGTCACATCGTGCTTATCAGAATCAATCTCTCTCTCCCCCCCCACTGTGTGTATGTGTGTGTGTCTCTTCCTCTCACCTTACACATCTTTTCTTTATACCAATGATCATGGCAATAGCCTCAAAAGAGTACACCACAAATTCTCCTAAAAGTGATGATAATACCTCCCTCACAGGTTTGTTTAGAGAACATCAGGTGAGCTTATTGATTGGAAATTTCTTTGTAAATCGTAAAATACTATACACATAAGTATTAATTTACCAACAGTAACCATGGCAGCAGCAGTAGAAGCAGTAGCTATATTCCTGGCACCAGCTAAAAACCCATCAGGGATATAGATCTGTGTAGCTAATTGTTAGAACAGGTGGTCAGAAGTTTATTTGTGTAAGAGACTAAGGAGCTCCTGGGAAATACTGCATATTAAAGAGAGAACGAAGCACAGTAAATTTGACACAGTAGCAAAACTACTGAAGATGACTAATTAATGTTGCAGCAGCTGGAGACTGTAGAAATCTAATGTCTGTCATAAAGATCTGAAACTGATACAAAAAGCCTTGGTTGCCAAGAGACAGTGATTCTGAGTACAGTGAGATGACAGTCATTTGAACTCACCACTCCATCCGAAGGATTCGTAGGTCCTTAGGAGAAAAAGTAGCTATAATGAAAATATAGATGACTGAAAAAGAAAAAAGGCTAGAAAACATTGGGCACCCACATCTTTTTTTTTTTTTTGGTATTCTTCTAACAAAAGGCAACACACAAAGTAAGTCACAAAGCACCAAGAAGAATTGATACTTTAAAAGCTCCAGGAGCATTTAGGGGGTGATTGGAGAATATACAAATATTGGTACAAGAAGGCCCCTGAATGAACAAGTGGATACTTCAGCTTGAAGGATAACACAAGAACCAATGAGAACAAATAAAATAAATTAAAGAAAACCTATTCCAAGTGCCTGTGCATGAACTATATATATAATAATTATTTTGGACTAAAAGTAATTCACAGACCAGCGAAGGTTTGTGGACCACAATTTGAGCATCACTGAATTAGAGAATAAATGATCCTGTTCTTTCAAAAACACACGTGAAAGTATATTCCCATTCTGTGAACTTCTCTGTGTTGCTACACTGAAGTTTCTAGGTATTTATATTTAAGAGATATAGGTGTTCCAAACCTTCAATCCTTGGTGACATAAGGGAAAGGAACTTGCTTCTTCCATTACTCCACTTCCTTTGAAAGTCTTCCTAAATTTCATAGCTAACAAGAAAAATTCTATGATTATAAAAAATAAAAAATAAACAAGTCAATACTTATAGTATCACAGTGCTTTTCAGAATTCTCTTGCACAAAAACTTCCACAGAGTCTGCAAAAAAATTAATTGAATGTAAATCTTTGGTATTTTGAAGCCTGAAGTGTGTCTTTTATGGTTTAGATTCCTAGAAGACACTTTTTCTTCCCCCTAGACATAAACATCCCCATTGTGGGTCTACATATGTTTAACAAGTAGGATGCATGGAAATTGCTATGCTTCCATTTTGTCTTGAGGTTTTTCAATCTTCACTTGTATTCTAGCACGCCAAACAGGAAATAGTCATTATTATTTATTACTCACAAATGAAAAAGTAATGGTAAGAATGTGTATTCTCCTAGCTAACAATTACTTTTTATTTGACTGCAAAAGAACCACTCATATTTATTAGACATTGACTATAATAAACAAAAATAATTAAAATTATTGCACAAGCATCATGTTGTTAAACCATTTTCCCAAAAACAGCTTTGAGTTCTTAGAATCATTGACTCTTAGAAGACAGTTTAAAAATCTGACACCCCAATGTAAATTTTTCAAAATCAACACTATTAACACAGTTCATAATTAAAGATAATCAGAAAATATAGAAAGATAAAAAACACATCTAGTCCCATTACCTAAATACAATCACTTTGATTATTACATGTCTCTTCTTTAAACCTACTTTCTATGCAAAGGTGACTCATTTTTAAAAAACATAACAGTAAGTCATACTGTATATGCAATATTATGTCATGACTTTTCACATAACATTACAACATAAGTGTTTTTCTACACTGCTACATAACCTTCACAAATGGCATTTACATAATTTTGCAAAATGATTTATCTAATACTATACCATAGATTACTTAAACATTCTTTTCTATTTAATATTTAATGATACATTAATTTTTGTGATTACAATTACACTGAAATTAATAAATTATGCAAAACATGATCTTGCCTATGCAATGTCACTTACACTAACGTCCTCATTTTGTATAAGTGGTATATTCTTCTTCACCTAACAAGTAGAATAAAAATTAAATTTTAGTCCAACCTGGTAAGCTCCATTAAGTCTTAATTTAAATAATTTAAACTGAGTTTTATTTGAATGAGCCCAGATTTCCAATTTTCTTTGCGTCTACTGCTGTTTCTAAGAAGCCCATAGGGTTCATGGCACTGGAAGAAGATGATGGTGTCCATAACATGGTACTGATTTGGTCCCATCCCTGGCTGTTCTGCTGACACCTGCTGCTGAAGATTTTGGCTGATGCAATTTGCAGACTATTCTTCCTGACAAATTGGCCACATATTCGTTCTCAGTGGTACCTAAGAAAACCCTCGAGAAGTCTCAATATATGTCAGATAGCTTTAGCAGCATAATAAACTATTCTATTATAAAATTGAGTGGTTTAAAACAAGTATTTAGCTCATGATTCTGCTAGGCAGTTCACTGTCCGAACCAGGCTCAAGGAATTTCAGCTGGACCTGTTCATGCACTTATGATCAGTTGGCAGGTTGGCAGGGGACTGGTTGGCCACACCATTCAAATGTCTGGTGATTGACAAGTACAATGGAGGTTACTAGCCCATATATCCTTTGCTATATGGCAGGCTAGCTGGACTTTTTCACGTAGCAGCTGAAAAAATAAAACCAGCTATTCCAAAAGTAAACAGAGGGAAAATCCCACTGTACAATTGCTTTTTAAGCCACTTTTCAAGTTTGTATAATGTTTTCTAATGTCCTGTTGGCCAAAGTAAGTTTAGGAGTGCACTACCAAAGGGCATGGATAAAGGGAAAGAAATCATTTGTGGCCACTTTCATAATCTACAACATGCTGTGATTGCCATTCAATTATAGACCCCAGTGACACAGCAACTCACTCTGGTATACTACCCAATTAGGCTCTAAGCAACCTGTTGATGGCATAGAGAAATTTCCTAGTGCCATTCAAGACCCAAGGGCAGCTTTGGAGTACTAGCTCTAGTTTTCTCTGTCTAACCACTTCATTGTCCTTTGTTTCTGGGACAAGTGAGAAAATGTCACCTTTACCTTCAACCTTTCTTACATACCTCTTGTTTGTCTGCCAGGATTCTTAGTTGCAGACACCAGGATCCACTAACAAATTTAAACATGAAACGTGTATTAAAATATGTTAGGTAGACATTCTGAGAGAACCAAAGAATGGACCTAGTGCCATACTCCCAGGATCAAAGTCTCAAAGGATAGATAATACAGCTTGGGAAAACACACAATTCTATCACAGACCCTCCACTCAGGACATTTGACAGTGGATGCCAGAAACTTCACCACAGCTGAAAATCAAATGCCTCAGCCCCTGTACTTTCCAGATGATCCCCTCTCCCCACATGCAAGCGTAAACTCATGTGGCTGCATTCAAGTTGAACACCGATGCTAAGAAACTGGGTGACATGCAGAACTCTAGAGGCAAGGAAATCTGAGATGTGACATTTTAAAATTTTCAGCTTCTTTTGAACAGGAAAGTGAGCCAGAAGGTAGTTATAATGGGTGCTAAGAGATCTAATCTGCAGTATCTATTGTAGTTTCCTCTTCCAAACCCTAAGGCTAAAGAAAGGAGATCCGGATGCATGACGGACGTCTGCTACCCCATATCCATCTCTCCTACTCTTCCTGCAATCTCATGAGCTTTCTATGCGTGAAGTGAGTAGCTTGCTACTTTCACTCTCGTGTGCATTTGAGCTACATATATCCACCTTTTCTAAAGGGCGCTGAGTCTTAATGGTGGATGAAGCAGTTGGGGGTTTGATTCCCTAGAAGCATACCCTGAAGCAAAGAGTCATGTGCAAATGATTTATGAAGGATGTGCTTTTGGGGTAAAATGGCAAAAAAAAAAAAAAGTAGGAACAGAACAGACGAATAAAGGAAGCAGAAAAAGGCAAGCAAGTTGCAATTGCAGGCAAAGTCCCTCGGACAGCTGCGGTCTGATCCCGCAGGGCAGCTCTGAAGTGTGATGCCTCAGAGTTTGTCCCAATCAGAGAGAGACAAAAGGGTTAGACTTTCATACCAGTGTATTCTTCAGCTGTTGTTGGCTAAAGGCCACCCCACGAGTATATAAACTGCTAGGCAGTTCCAGCTCTCCGCACCTGTGGGCAAAGCTGCCTTCAGGATTTCAGTGACAGTCCTCTGACTGGTAGGTGGGAAGGAAATTGAAAGCAAAAGCTAGCAATGAAGCTGGCAGAGGGATGTACAGAAATGATAAAAGAGACCACAGGAGGTCCAGGGGAAGCACAATGGACAGTGGTCCATTCTGGGTTTTGTTCTTATTACCATGCCATCCTAGGGCCTGGATTTTAATATGTGCGATGGTAGAGTGACTTGGCATTTGACATCCATTCCACCCTCTCTCTGGGGTGCCCTCTTGTTCTACGGTGGTTGTAAAACAAAAACTACATTTCCCAGGCTTCCTTGCAATTAGAAATCCTGGGTGTGATTTAAATTCAGGGAATCAGATACATCCATGCAAAATTTCGAAGGTAGAAGTGAGGTAGAGGCTGACCTTCTGCTGTTTGTATTGTTTCTGATGGCAAGCATGGTTTTGCGGGCATTTGATTATCTGTTGCAGTATTAACAGAGGTCTCAGAACCCGGTCATAATGTTAAGAGACAGGATAAAGGGAATTCATTTTGCTTGTGTGAATCATAACAGGGATACCATGGCTCTCTGGAGCTCACAGCAGCAGTTTCCTGACCATGGTGGTTTCCTGATGTTGGCAATAACAACATAATTCTGGAGTCAGGAGCCTCCTGATCACGTGAGAGGCAACAGCTGTTTTGATGGCCAGGTTCTACTGCGAGTCTGTGGAAGAGAGTCTTTTTCTTCACCTCCTTCTACAATTCTATAAAGAATCCCTTCCTGCTTAAACTAAAGTGCAATCTATTTGTACAACTGAACCCTGACCTAAACAATATGCAAAAGAATCTAAAAAGGTTGAATTCATAAAAGTAGAGAGTAGAGTGGTGGTTACCAGAGGCTGAGGAAGAGGGAGGGATGAGGATAGGGGAGATGTTAATCAAAGGGTACAAGATCTTAGTTAGATAGGAGAAATAAGCTTTAGTGATCTATTGCATAGACTAGTGACTATAATAAATAATAATGTTTCATATATTTCAAAATGAGTAAAAGAGTAGATTTTAAAGGTTTTCACCAAGAAAAAGTGTGTAAAGTTATGGATTTGTTAATTAGCAAATGATTTAATCATTCCATATTGTAAACATATACCAAACATCACGTTGTACCCCATAAATGTATAACATAAACAATTATTATTTGTCAATTAAAAATTTAAAAACCACATGCTAAAGGAATTATAAGAACTTAAAAATCTTTTTCCCTCAAAAAATACACCAATGTGGGGCCAGGCAGGCGAATGGCTCAAGGTCAGGAGTTCGAAACCAGCCTGAGCAAGAGCAAGACCCCATCTCTACTAAAAATAGAAAGAAATTAATTGGTCAGCTAAAAATATATAGAAAAAATTAGCCGGGCATGGTGGCGCATGCCTATAGTCCCAGCTACCCGGGAGGCTGAGGCAGAAGGATCACTTGAGCCCAGGAGTTTGAGGTTGCTGTGAGCTATGCTGACGCCACAGCACTCTAGCCCAGGCAACAGAGTGAGACTCTTGTCTCAAAAAAAAAAAAAAAAAATACGCCATGTGCTTTTCTGTTTTGTATTTATATTATGTAACTTTTGCTTGAGTTATCCTGATGATCACACCAACTGAAAAATTTTCCCCACTCAAAAATTGTTAGTAGATCAGGCGCGGTGGCTCACGCCTGTAATCCTAGCACTCTGGGAGGCCGAGGCGGGCGGATCACTCAAGGTCAGGAGTTCGACACCAGCTTGAGCAAGAGCGAGACCCAGTCTCTACTAAAAATAGAAAGAAATTAATTGGCCAACTAAAAATGTATAGAAAAAATTAGCCGGGCCTGGTGGCGCATGCCTGTAGTCCCAGCTACTCGGCAGGCTGAGGCAGGAGGATCACTTGAGCCCCGGAGTTTGAGGTTGCTGTGAGCTAGGCTGATACCACGGCACTCTAGCCTGGACAACAGAGTGAGACACTGTCTCAAAAAAAAAAATTGTTAGTAATCAAAACTTGAAAATGGGCTGTTTTTAATCTTTGCATTCCTGCAATAACATCCCCACCTCCCCATCCCCAACACTACACATATGGATTCATCAAGTCATCTAAAAAAGATATATATTAAGCCATATTGTAAAGTAGCATCTTTGTTATAAATATTTATAACTATTCTTTTAGGATACATACCCAGAAACGAAATTGCATCATGATCATTTTTCACTCTGGATACTTATTTCACATTGTTTCCTAAAGTTTTTCACTAATATATTTTCTGTGTACAATGTGGGATTTCTTTCTAGCATTCATTCATTTCATACTCCTCCAAAGTAGGAATCCTGACAAAGTATATTTTGCTAATTTGATAAATAAATGATGGTCTCTTATTGTTGCCTCAATGTACATTTTTGGTTACTGAGATACCTGAACCTTTTACAATATTTATTTAACTAAATGTATTTCCATTTGTTGGTGGACTCTTTGATGTCAAAGAGATTTTGTACATAGAGTAAAAAATCACCTGGACTTTGCTTTAATTATATGTCTAGTGAACAAAACTGTGAAAAATCATTTTTTCTTAAACACAAAAAGATTAAATGCTGTCTTAATTTAATTTCCTTAAACCATTTAAGCTGAAATAACAAGTTTAATGTAATTTATTTTTTTAACACTTCAGACACCTTATCAGTAGTTTGAACATCTCAAACACCTTCAACAGTAAGAGAACACGAATAAATACAGTGAATATAAAATTTTTTGCTACAAACTAACTCCTCAATTTCCAGTTTCAGTATCAACAAAGATGTTGAACCAAGATAACTGGCTCTCTTAGCCACAATTAGTCTTTGAAAGATACTGTCAAGGTATGGAGGAAACTGAGAAATTCTTCAAAGGTTCAGACCTCTGGTATGGATGTTTTCAGAAGTAAAATCAGGGCGGTACATAAAAAGTGCTGAGGATTTGAGGAAAATGGGTGGGGGACAAATATCCAGCAGTCATTTCCCCCGTGTACCCACAAACTCTAGGCCTGGCACCTTCTCCAAACATCCTGTGGGTAGGGGAGGGAACTGTCGAAGGGAAATCCTTGACGTGAAGAAATAGCTTGGTGGAGTGAGGAGTGATTAAATGTGGGGCTCCGCACTATAAGGGGCCTGTCCCCACCCTACAGTGACTCCTTGAACTCATTTATTTGTGCTAACACAGATTGAGATCAGGTTTCTGACCCTTTCTCCATAGCCATTGGTGGGAAAAAAATAGCCTATATTCCAAGAAATATGAGACAACAGGCCAATACATCAAGATATCTGAAGAGCAGGATTATTTTAAATGAAAACTATTTGAAAAGATACCATCTAAAGCAGAAAGAAATATTACAACACAAAGAATAATCATTTTAAAAATAAAAATAAACATAATACAATGTATCTTCTTTATGAGAGGTACACCTAAATGTTCAAGGAAATGCAAAGGTTGAAAGTAAAAGGTTAAAAGAAATCACATAGGGCAAATACTAACCCAAGAGAAACCTAGTATGTATGTTATTTATCAGACAGAATAGATTTTTTTTTAAAAAGCATTATTAGGGTAAGAGAAGGTCAGTATACAATGGTAAAAATTCATTTTGCCAAAAAGCTATGGAAATTCTAACTAGGATGAACCTAACAAAATCACCTCAGAATATTTAATAAATATTAAAATCGACAGAACTACAAAAGCAAAAAGGAGAAATTGATACTATCATGTTGGGAGATTTCAATACACCTCTCTCAATTACTAATAGATTAAGGAGACAAAATTCAGCAAGGATATAGAAGATCTGAGTAACACAATTAGAAATCTTTTTTTTTTTTTTTTTTTTTTTTTTTTTTTTTTTAACGCACCGAAAGTTTAAATCACACAGCGGGGATGTTGGGGTTTGGGGGGATTTTGGAAAAAACC
>CAUYRT010078951.1:0-15358 GCA_963574885.1 Lepilemur ruficaudatus
TCTGTGCAGAAATGGGATCAGCACACCCTTCTCTGCTGTTTGAAACCTAAGTGTGTAGAGATTTTGTCAAAAATTTATGCACTACCCATCAATACATGAGTGGATTAATAAAATGTGGTATATGTATACCATGGAGTACTATCCAGTTATAAAAAACGATGGTGAGGGCCAGGCGCGGTGGCTCACGCCTGTAATCCTAGCACTCTGGGAGGCCGAGGTGGGTGGATCACTCAAGGTCAGGAGTTTGAAACCAGCCTGAGCAAGAGCGAGACCCCGTCTCTACTAAAAGAAAGAAATTACGTGGCCAACTAAAAATATATAGAAAAAAAAATTAGCCGGGCATGGTGGCGCATGCCTGTAGTCCCAGCTACTCGGGAGGCTGAGGCAGGAGGATCACTTGAGCCCAGGAGTTGGAGGTTGCTGTGAGCTAGGCTGATGCCACAGCACTCTAGCCCGGGCGACACAGTGAGATTCTGTCTCAAACAAAACAAACAACGGTGCTATAGCATCTCTTGTATTTTTATGGATAGAGCTGGAGCCCATTCTACTCAGTGAAGTATCCCAAGAATGGAAAAATAAGCACCACATGTACTCACCAGCGAATTGGTTTCACTGAACAACACCTAAGTGCACATATATGAATACTATTTATCGGGTGTTGGGCAGATGGGAGTAGGGAGGAGGGAATGGGTATATACATACATAATGAGTGTGATGTCCACCATCTGGGGGATGGACACGCTTGAAGCTCTGACTCAGGGAGAGGGGCAAGGCAACATACATAACCTAAACATTTGTACCCCCATAATATGCTGGAATTTTAAAAAAGTCAAAAAAAAATTTATGCACTAAAAGAAACATTTCAGTATTTCTTTGTGAATGACTCTCACTTTGCAGATTTGATACTTCCTGGCTTCAACAAATGGCTTTTTGAGCACATGAATAAAATTACATCAGAAATTTTAATGACACTCAAAAATATATTGGAGTGTACTGATAAGGTTTATGGATTTGAAGCAAAACTTTAAATTAGGAGAAGTGAGGTCAAGTATGGTTCCCTGGGTGATGTTTACTTGGTGTTACAATTCAAATACCAAAGAATATTAACCAGGATGAGTAGAGCAATGTCTATGTCTAATTAGGGGGAAAGCTTCATTATTGTGAGAAACTCAAAATGAAAACTTTCCGTTGCATCCAAAATTCATGAGCATTTGTTACAAGAAATTTCGACGTCACATTTGATTGAAAGAAGAGAAAGAGGTGTTAGATTTAAAGAAGAATCCTGTTTTTGTATCACAAAATTTGAACACTATGAATTATCCAAATTCTGATTATTGGTGAGAAAGGAGTTTTAGTCAGTAAAAAAATATATACACTTTGACCATTTGCTGCCACCTACTATGCAAATAGTTTCCTGTTGATGGTGACTACTAAGAGATAGAAGAGATCATGTGGCTATTTCAAGCATAAAACCTGGGTCTCTGCCTGGCCATGGCAAGAACTAGTGAGTTCTAAAAGGGAGGTGGAAAAGGACGGCACAAAGAAGCAGTTGTTCCATTTCTTAAGAAAAGTTGGTATTGTGTGAAAGCGCCAGCCACATTCAACACTAAAAACTATACCTGCTGCTTCAGAAAAACCAAAGCTGATGACCCCAAAGCTGGTGTTTTTGAGGTGAGCTTTGCTGAACTGCAGAACCATGCAGCTACATTCCACACATTCAAGCTAATTACTGAGGACATCAGGGAAAACATCAGATTGTGCCTGAACAACCTTCATGGAATGGGTCTTACCTTCAACAACATGCCCTCCAAGATCTAGAAGTGGCAGGCCACAACGGAAGTTTAGATCATGTCAAAAGTACAAATTATTATTTGCTTAATTTGTTTTATTTGGGTTTTCACCAAAAAACACAATAACTTGATGTAGAATATCTATGCTCAGCACCAGTGAATTTACCAAATCAAGATTAAAATGCCCATATGTGAATCAAATGACCAGAAAATAAATCAAGGCATTCATGACCAAAGGCTCAGAAGTAGGCATGAATGTTGATCATTGCAAATTCACATCAGTGAATAAAAAAGTTATGGTTTGAATGTGTCCTCCAAAGTTTATGTGTTGGTAACTTAATCCTCAATGCAGCAGTGTTGAGAGGTGGGACATTTATGAAGTGCCCTCATAAATAGATTAATGCTGTTATCACAGGAGTGGGTGAGTTATCTTGGGAGTGGGTTCCTGATAAAAGGATGAGTTCAGCCCCCTTCCCTTCTCTCGCTCTTTCTCTCCCCCTTCCACCATGGGATGGCACAGCAACAAGGCCCTTGCCCTCAACATTGGACTTCCCAGACTCCAGAACCGTGAAGAAATAAATCTCTGTTCTTTATAGATTACCCAGTCTCAGGTATTCTGTTACAGCAAAACAAAACAGACTAAGACATGTTCCTAGAAATGTGCTCAAGTCTCAAGTGTGTCAGGAAAAAATTCTGAAAAGATTTCATTTGCAAGTTGTATACAAATTCAATATTTAATAACTCCCCTAAAACTCTGCATTTTTGTTTTGCTTCCCACAATTGTATAATATGAGGAAAATGTAAGAGATTTGTTTTCATTAAACCCCAGTACCCTTAAATCCTCTTCAGTTTACTCCAGTGTGCCCTACAAAGCTTTCGCTTTCTCTGTGTGCCACGTTGTGAATGCCCCAACACACTCACATCAGTCACACTGCATAGCAACACTAGCACACTCGGGTAGATATGGGCACATGGGAACATGTGTACATGGAGATTCAAATTTGCACTCACATCCAGACTTAAATCAACTGACAAACACAATCAGGTGCTCATACACATCCTCATCACATCCTGCTCACTTCCTTCCTCATCTGCACAGAAACAGATAGACATGTGTGCAGGTACCCATGTACCAGCAAATCCTCAGACACACACACACACAAACAGATAACTGCCTTTCTATAGAAATACAGGCTTAGGCAGAGACACATTCACCATTCACATGGGCACTTGCAGACATCCATACATACATACAAACCAAATTTCATGAAACTACACACTTACAGGCACAGTCTTATATGCACTGACATAAGAATTGACATTCAGACACAGGTCAAGTCCTCCTCGCATCCTACAGATCCAGGCCCTTCCCTGCCCCACCCCCACTGGCTCTTACACTAAGATATTAAAACCCACACTCTTATATAAAGCCACTCTCACAAATCTGCCCTGGCACGTGTACATGTACACACAGTACAGACATGCTCACACGTGCAGCCACATGCAGGCTCGCTGCTACACACACGGAAGCAAGCCGGCATGTAGAGCAACACAGGCTCACGCATACACACCCACATAGCCATCGAGGCTTATAGATTCAGAGACACTAACCCTCAGCTGCACACACCCATTCACACCTCTATACACACCCATACAACACAGACACACCCTGACGCACGGCCATATGGACACAAGCCCTTTACACACATGCATATACACCTGCATCATCACATATAAACCTGGATACCAAGCTTCTGACATTTACAGGCACTCACAACAGAGATTCACACATACACATTTGCATACTGACCCCTACAAACCTGTGCATAGAGTCAGATAAAAACATGTTGTCACACACACACATATACAGACAGAGAGAAGCATGCTCATATATGCAGACATGCCAGCAACACAGGTAACACCTACACTCAGTCACTACACTACCACAGATACAGGTGCGTACACTCATGCACGCATATGTGTGTGCACCAGGAAATATACACACAGGACCAAGCCCCTCCACCCACCCGCTGGATATCCACTTCCTTTCTCACATGCGATGGCTTTATGTGCACACCTGGACTCATAGAAGTACCAACCCACTTTCGTGCACAATCACACACTCACGTACACACAGCATCTGCTCTCATACATACACGTAGACATGGACAATGAGGCAAATATGCACATAGAAACCCCTCTCACACTTGCAGGTGGACACATAATTTTACTTACACACTGGCACAGCTAACACCTATAGTAACAGGTAACACCTTATATGGCACAGAGGACTTGTTATGTGCCAGGCATGGTTCTAAGCACTTTTTTTTTTTTTTTGAGACGGAGTCTCACTCTGTTGCCTGGGCTAGAGTGCTCTGGCATCAGCGTAGCTCACAGCAACCTCAGACTCCTGGGCTCAGGCGATCCTCCTGCCTCAGCCTCCCAAGTAGCTGGGACTACAGGCATGCACCAGCATGCCTGGCTAATTTTTTTCTATATATTTTTAGTTGTCCAGATAATTTCTTTCTATTTTTAGTAGAGACGGGGTCTTGCTCTTGCTCAAGCTGGTCTTGAACTCCTGAGCTCAAACGATCCACCCGCCTCGGCCTTCCAGAGTGCTAGGATTACAGGCGTGAGCCACTGCGCCCGGCCTAAACACTTTTCACATGTTAACTCACCCAGTCCTCACCCTGTGAGAGGGACAATATTATTACTTCCACTTTACAGGTAAGACATGGGGCCTTTGTTTAGGTTAGGTGACTTGCCCAAAGGCACATAGCTAATAAGTAGTAGAACTAGGATTCAAACCCAAAGGCTGCCTCCAGAGCCCTTGCAGATGCAATTTGCATGTAGAAATACACACGCACGTGCACACACAAGCCAGCTCCCATTTACTGACATGCTCAGGTGCAAATGGCCACGCACAGCTACTCACGTACATAGACAAACATGGACATGTTCACATTTAAAGACATTCCAGAAGAGACACATATGCCCTAGGAAATACACACACATTCATACACATGCCTACAATCACACACCCTGCCCAGACACACCCACACTATTGAACACACAAAACATCCAGATACACCAACTACTCACTCACATACAGATACACCCACATTCTCAGATACATTCCCCAACCAAATACATCCAGACACTCACACGCACTATCCAGATATACCTACATGCACACATCCGAGATCCACTCACTCACACCCCCCACAGATTCACCTACATACACACTCTCTCACACCACCCAGCTCCACTCTCTCACACATACCATCCAGAGACAGCACATCTTACCTAGGCAAACACATCCTGATACACGGCCATGTAGACATTCAAACACAGGTCAAATCCTGCTCACCTCCTACAGATCTTAGATAGTAGTCTTAGTGGGTCTTAGATATACCCACAGTCTCACACACTCCAACCTGGATGTACTACATTCTCCTTCTCACACACACCAGTCACATACACCCACTTTCACACATGTGCCCAACACCAATACTTCCATATGCTCTCACACAAATCCCATCTAAATACACCCATCTTTATAAACGCACACCTCAATACGCTTACACTCACAGGCACTTTACCCAGACACGGCCACACTTATAGACTCTCAACTCAGCACGCCCACACTCCCACATACAGTCATTTGGATACACTGAAACTTATACCCCGCCCCAACTCAGAGCCCTCATACTGACCCAGGTGTACCCACAATCTCTCTTCCACACACACAGTATCAAGACACACCCACAATGACACACACACCTTCCAAAGGCACTACAGCCCACCCAGATACTCAGACTCACAAATTCCTAACCCCAATACATCCACACACAGAGACACATTCGTTGTTCACATAGCCACCTACACATAATCCAGAGAACCCACAATCACATACAAATCCCATCCAGATATACACCTACACCTTCTCCTGTTCCGTCTCTCTCTCTCTCAGATGCACGTGCATGTGCACATGCACTCACGCATGCACACACACCTCACACAGCCCCACTCAGATACATCCACCCTCCCATGTACACATCACTGCCCAGATTCATCCGGGGCTGTGTATAGACCATTGAGATCCACTCAAAACCACACGCACAATCTAGGTAAATCTACATCCACACATACATCCCACCTGGACACATCCAGCTCTCACGCGCAATATCCAGGTGCACCTCTCCACACGCACCACTCCCCAGATACACCCGTGCTCTCATCCCCTCCACACTACCCAGATATGCCCACACTCCACACACATACTTCCCACTCATCTGTGCCTCCAAACTTTCTTTCATACACCCATCCAGTTATACACACACACACACACACACACACACACACACACACACACCCGAGTACATATACACCCATACTCTCCACCCGGATTCACAACCAAAGGTCTCACTACAGATCATCCCCAGATATACCTTACTACACATTCTGTCACCCAAATATACCTGTGCTCTCACCTGCCCTCCATTGAGATAAACCCACCCCAAATACACACACAGACACTGTCTCACACATAGCCCAAATGTACCTACACACCATTTGGATACACCCACACCTCACACACACCTATTATCCTGAGACACATGCACCCCCAACCCAGTTAAACCCAAACTCTTACACCCCATCCACATCCACACTCCTCCCACTGCAGACATCCCTGCTCACATCCCTACCACACTCAGAAACACCCCCGCTCTCTCTTGCACACACACACAATCCAGACCCTTTCTCTCTCTTAATCACTATCATTCAATCTACCCACAGTCCACACGCACAATGCAGATACACCCATACTCTCACACACACCACCCACACATAGCTCACCCCGATATATCCCCACACACTATCCATAGACACCCCCAATTACACACACACTCGTGTACACACCCTCACCCAGATGTGCACAAATTCTCTCCCTTACACACACTGTCACAATACACTTTGTCACATGCTGCCAATTGCCTAGACGCACTTGAGCTCTCACCCACTTACACACCATCCAGATATAGCCATACTTGACTCCCCCCACCCAATACACCCATACACCCTCATATACATATGCTACCCAAAAACACCCACACTCTCTTACACACACAACACAGATACAGTCACACCATCAAACACATATACCATCCAGATAACCCCCCACTCTCTCTCTCACCATCCAGATACACCCATGCTCACACACCCCTCAAATACACACATCCTCACAGATATTCCCACTCCAACTCTCACTCATACCATCCTCCATCCAAACAGGCCACCTTACATACACCCACACTCAGCCCTCCCCACCCAAATACACCCAAATGTCTCACATACACACCCTCCCCAGAAACACTCATGCTCCCTTTACCTACAATCCACATACTTTCTCCTTCTCTCTTTTTTTTTCTCTCTCTCTCTCCCCCCACCTAAGATATACTTTCACTTATATATACACATTCACATTTACATTTCTGCCTGGATGGCATAGTTTGGGTGCTTTCAGTGAAAACCATTTACCAATCTTGGATACCATACAATGCCATTCTGCCCTGCATCTTTAATGGCGGGGAGATGAGAAGGGAGGTCTTTGTTTCAAGGAATCTTTTTCTAAAAAGCTCACAGGTCCCTTTCCCACAGTAGGACATCAGCCGTGATTAGCTCCTACTTCTTGGGCGTGAATGATGACAGGAATTATCCTGAGACCCCCACAAAAGCCCAGCATATGGTCAAGGCCAGAGAGGCCTCAGAAGGAAGGTCATGGACTGCTAAGGTGTCATAGCTTGTTGCCAGTCTGTGGGATGTTTACACAGTTATAGACAGACGTGGTCCAGCAGGGCACAACTGACTCTCAGACAGGCACATAAATACATGCTGAGGGACACATAGAGTCACACAGACTCATAAATACCTTCTCTTATCACCCCTTCAGTGATAATTCCCATCTGCACAAGCCCAAGGCCAAGTATCTCTTTCTCCCACACCCACCATCAGACAGGCACGTGCACAAGTACTTACACTCATCCCTACACGTGGGCACACTTACAGTAATGCACACTTGCCCTGTACGTGGTCACACATGTGTACATCCGTTTACTCTTAAACACAGTCATGCATACATGATATACATTCACACAAAATAATGCCCATGGGTGACATACAACCACTCACAAACATAGGGGTACACACAGGCACACTTTCACATGTCCACAGACAGGCAGACTCCGCATCACACCCAAAGAGACAATGAACAAATAGGGACACAGAGAGGCAAGCTCCCAAATGTGTACACATACACACCCAGACATGACCAAGTAAGTATATTTACACACAATCACACATCTGTGCAGGCATACTCACACACATCAACACCCAGAAGTGCACATGCTTATAAATGAGATGACGTACAGATATGCAGACATTCTAACAGGCAGACTTGTATGCACAACCGGGCATGTACACCTATGAGCACATTCACATGCACGTAGACCTGCCCATTAATCCATTCCCATATGCACACAATCAGACACGGAAACAGAAGTGTACTCACGAAACACACTCACACTATCACAGCCAGATATTTACACCACGTACATTCCCACACATCCCCACACCCATATGAGACGCCACGCAAACAAAAGAAGAATCATTTACACCTACATTCCCACAGATGGACTCGGGCACAAAGGTATATCCACACACATGCACATATGGAAGTACACTCACATACTCACACACACCTGCACATCTGCACAGGGACTGATCCACACTCATCACGGCTACATACATGTAAAGACATCCTCATACACACACACGCACTCAAACACACTTCTAGGCTGAGAGTGGCATGTATGTACATTTACTTACATTGTTCTACAACATGTGCTCCAGAACAAATATATATAAACACGAACACACATATGCCAATAATTAAAACTGTACAAACTGGTACATTCATATACTTGTACATTCAGATAAGCATAGACACCGGCACATTCACACACAATTAGAAATGCACGAACACACAGGCATATATGTAAGACATGTTCAATGAAACATACACAGTCACATGTGCACACATACTAGCATATACACCCACATATACACTCACAGTCACTCACAGGCATATTCCAACACACATTTGCACTCACACTCAGAAGTTCAAACAAAACCCATAATGAGACATGTGTACACAAGTATTATGAAATGTAGTTACTCATGCATGCCACAATCAGACATGAACTCACACATAACAGTGCACACACAAACATAATTAGACATATATACAAATGCTTCAATTCACCTACACACATAGCCATGTGTGTGTATACAAGCATACACCCCCCACAGCCATACTCATATACAAAATCAAATGTGCACACATAAGCACACTCACAAAATACATTTTCATTCATATGCTCACCCCTACTCACACAATTAGTTCTCCTTATACTAGTGTGCCCACCCACACTAACATATCCCTAATTGGATGTGGACATATAGGTTTGTCTATAGATGATACACACTCAGTCATGCACACACAGACATATATATATACAATTCAAAAGTGCTGGAGAGTCCACATAGACATTCACACAAATTCACAGGCCTACTCACACAGACACAGGACAGACACACCCGCACAGAAACATGTTCACACACACACACACCCTCCCATACATGCATGGACATGCACATGTATATGTCCTTATACCCACAAACACACCATTTAGATGCACCTACACTCACATACACATGTGGGCATATACCAATATACACAATCAGATACAACTAGGTATTCACCTAATCGGATGTGCACACCCAGGTATTCTAAAACCCACACACTCATATACATATAACCAGACATGTGCACTCAAAGGCAAATTGATAACACACACATATACAACCAGACATTCAACAGGCCTATTGGCTCAGAGAAACACACCCACACTCAGGCTTAGAATCAAACGTGCCCATTTGCTTACCCAGACAGGCATGCAAAGTCATACCCACCTCCCTGTACACACACAAGCCTACCCAGATACCCACAAACTCACACACATGCCATCACACAGCCTGCTCACACACACAGACTCATACGTGTCCACGGTGTCCGTGAACAGACACACACACACTGCACACTCAGCCACACATTTTCAGTAACACATATACACCCACGCTCAGGCCCAGATGCCTGTGGACCACAGGCTGGGTCCTCTTCCTTCCACACCAAATGCTTCTTCAGAAAAGTCTACTCTGTGCCTCAAAGCCCCACCCCTCCCTACCTCCACACAGAGGGGCTTCTGGGCCTCAGCCTTTCCCCTCCTCCCCTCTTCCCCTGGCCACTGACCCCACCACATCTCCACACCCAGAAACCAGCCAGCAGACCCCGTTCTTCCCCCACCTCAGGGTCTAGGTCAGCAACTCCCTGCGACCCGTCCCCCACAGGTCTGGCTGCTGCATGGGCCACACCCCAGCTCTACCCGAAGCCCTGTGATCTCAGGAGCTTCAGCCTTGTCTCCAGGCCCTGCCAACCATTGACCACAGGCCAAACTCTTGCCAAGTCTCCCCTCCATGGGGAGACGCATACCTCACCAGGGCCAGGAATGCTGTAGGCTGCAAGCCAGGCTTCTGCTGGCTCATGGGGGCTCAAGCCTGTGTGTGTGTGTGTGTGTGTGTGTGTGTGTGATGTGTGTACAAACAGGGGAATGTGCAGAGAAAGAAGCCTGGAGTGGGGTGGGGATGGGTGGCTCTGCCCATAGCCACCACTTCTCATTCCCTACAAACAGGAAGTAACAACATAAAGCTGCTCCTGCCTCCCTCCACTCCCCGCCCACCTTCCCACCGCCATTTGCCCACCTGCTGCCCTCCCCACATCTCTGCTGAGACCCTGGAGAAGAGGGACCAGTCCCTCCCTCAAATAATCAATAACGATATTAATCATGAGTAATCAACAACAACATTGACCATGAGCTTTGCTGACTGCTTTAGTGCCACCTTGATGCACATCCTTTATTTACACGCACCAACTCATTTAGTCCCTACACACACCCGTGAAGGAAGGGTTACCACTGTCTTTGACAGATGGGAAAACTGAGGTTCAATAAGTGGCATGCTTCCACTAATGTTGCAGAGCTAGTAGTTGGGAGAAGTGTCCCTGGGAGAATCCATGTTCTCCATGTGTCAGGTTTTCCTCCCCCTCCAGATATAAGGACCTCTGGCCACTGTGCACAAGGCCATGAGATCTGGGAGCCCCAGACATGGGCATCTGAAACAGAGATAGACAGCCCAGTGGTGGAGGCTGGGGTCGACACCGTGGGGATGAGCAGGCTGTGCCTGGCCCCTGCAGGTTGTCAAGCGGCTTGGTCTTTGCCCCTGCAGAGCCATCAGGCAGCCCAGGGCCTGGAAGTGTGCCGCACCCCCACCAAACCTTCCTTTAGCCCTACAGTGGTTTCTCCCCCTAGCTGGGAAGCACAGCAGTATCTTCAGTGGTGAGTGAGCAAAAGTCTGTGCTACCTGTGGGGAGAGACAGAGGGTAGAAGGAAGGAAGGAAGGAAGGAAGGAAGGAAGGAAGGAGAGAAAGGAGGAAATGAGTGGGGGGTGGTCTGGGGTGGGAGCAGCTTCTCTGTCATGTCTACCCACTTGCTTGCTGCCCAGGTGCGCGCGCACGCGCGCGCATGCACACACACACACACACACACACACACACAGGCGCGCGCGCGCGCGCGCGCGCCCAAGCAGGCCAAGGATCCTGGAAGAGAGTGGAGGAGGGAAAGGGAGAGGAGGCAGCTGCAAGAGGCTGAGCCTGCCCAGGGTGCATGGCCGGCTCCCAGGCATCCCTTCCAAAACTAGCACACAAGGAAATATTAACACAGCCTCTTGCCCAAACGCGACCATAATGACAAAAGCAGACCCTGTGCGGGGAAACAGGTGGTGGTTCCCTTTCTCATGGGACATTTGGGATTGGAGAAGACAGGGAAAGATGAGGAGTCTCCAGGCTTGGGTGCCCAAGTAGCCCCTGTGATGGAGCAGAGAGAGAGAGAGAGAGAGAGAGAGAGAGAGAGAGGGAGGGAGAGACTAACAGAGTCAGAGAGAGACAGCATGGCAGTGATGGAGACTGAAATATGTGTGGGGAGACAGAAGAGAAGTCCCAGCCCCCCATCCTTGGTGGAGGGATGCTGACTGCTTACCTGGGCTCTCTCGGCAGGGATGTCTTGGAATCCAGGATGGGGGCTCAAGCTCACACAGGATAAATCACAGCCCAGACCACACTGTGGGACCCTCAGTGATCTGGCGGCCAGTGACACTCCTGCTTCTGTTGCCGTGGATACAGCCGGGCTGGTCTAAATCTCAGGCACCAGGAAAAGCAGGCACCAGAGGGGTGCACTGGGCAGGGTTGGGGGTGTTGGGGAACACCAGGTGGGCAACACACAGCCTTGGGGTGCCCAACTAGCTGGCAGGTGGGGGTCCCGGCAGGTGCTTCCCCCACTGCACACTCCCACCCCCATCTTCATGCCACTGCCAAGCTGGGAGGGGGCCAGCACTGGCCCCTGCTACCCATCTGCCCGCCTAGCTGCCGGTCCCCCCCTCCCCCCCTCCCTGCCTGCTGGCCGCCGCCTTTTGTCCTCAGAAGACACGGTCCCCGCGGGGCCTCTGCCAAGCCTCTAGCAGATGCTCAGGGTCCGGGGCTCCTCCCTGGGAGCACACGGGCCATGGCCTGGGAGAGCCCCAGGTTGAGGGGGCTCTCATCCAGGCTCACCCTGCTTCCCAGGCCTGCCGGGGATGGGGAAGAGGTGCAGGTCCACAGCCAGAGGCAGCAGCAGAGGTGGTGTTGGGGAGGGGATGGACGCCAGAAAGAGGGGGTGGGGTGGAGAGAGAGGCTGGCCTGATAGCTGTGTCCCGGGTTTTAGATCCGGGTTGAGGAGGGTGGCTCAGAGCATCCGAGGGGGGTCCTGATGCAAAACGAGGGCACCACGAGCCTGCCGGAGGGACCTTCCTGGCCGGGGAACCACCCCGGCACACACAAATCCAGGTCCCAAGATGCTGGGGACACCCAGCCTGGATAGGGCCTCAGTGGGGAGTCCAGGGCCCTAAGTTGGACCCCATCCGGCCTGCCTGTCCCCCCTCTCCTCGATTTGCACAGTCCCTGCCTCAGGGGCGGGCGGGGGAGGGAGGGAGGCAGGGAGGGAGAGGGAGGGAGAGGGAGGGAAGGAGGGAGGCTGAGCAGGCAGGGAGACTCCCAGCCGCCAGTCTGGTCCTCCCTGGGGCGGGGCGTGGAAGGGGGGCTGGCGAGGCCAGGGAGCAGCAGGCTGGCTGTCTGACTGGGTGGGGATGCTGGCTTGGTGGCTGTGCTGCCAGGACAATAGCTGGCTGGGGAAGTCAGGCTCCAGCCTTTCTGAGAGAGGCATGCGTGGAGGTGGGGAGAGACGGCCAAGAAGCTGCTGAGAGAGCAACTCTCACGGGCTACAAGTGCAGAGGAGGCAGAGTGTGGGGGACTCTGGGGTCTGGATCGGGACAAAGATCCGGTGGAAGTTTCTTAAAAGCTTTGGAATGGGAGGGATGCTTAGGCAGAATAGAAAGGTAGAATAGATCATTTTATTTAGAGTGGAGTTCCGTGGGCATTTTTCCAGCAAGGTGGGCTGGGGGTGGGGGTGGGGAAGGAGCGCTGCCTAGCTCTGAACAGTCCCTCAGGAAGTGTCCTGTGCCACTCTTACTTTCTCTGGGCCAGTAGACACGCAGGAACCCACACTTAAGGCCATGTCCCAGGATGGCAGAATAGCACAGGCGAGGAGAACACCTGGCAGGCAGAGAGATGAAGACAAGGGAAAACTAGTTCTGTTTTGAATAGGATTAAATTGGAACCAAATGGTGCCCCAGTGACTCCCCTAATTTATAGCGTCCAAGATTCCAATTCTCTTTATATAAGAAATTTGATTTTGCTTCACTTCCTTTCTTCCCCCATCCATTGGTTCATTCATTTATTGAACATGGCTTTATGTTAGCTCCAGTGGTGGGCACTGATGATACAAGTGAATCAGACTTGCTCTGCCACCAAACTGTGGGCCTGGAACCCACATGCGTGTGAATCACCCAGGCCTACCTCCCGGAAGTACTAATGTGGCTGGTTTGAAATGGGGCTCCAAAATCTGTGTTTCGATAAGGCCGTCAGGTGGTTATTTTTATGCCCATTGAAGTTTGGGCACTATGTTTTGGAGAGGGAGGAAAATCCATGGGTCAAAGATAAATTTACAATGGAAATTAGAAAATATTTTGACTTGATTGATAATGAAAATATTACATCTGAAATCCTGTGGGATGCTGCTAAGGCTGTGCTTGAAGAGAAATTTATAGCTTCAAATTCATATATTTTAAATATAAAAAAAGAAAGGCTAGTAATGTACCTCAAGAAGTTAGAAAAGGTAACAAGTTAAACTTAAAGAAAGTAGGAGGGAAACACTAGAGATGAGAGCAGAGATCAATGAAACAGAAAACAGAACTACCTCAAAGGGAATCAACAAAGCTAAAATTGTCTTTTTTGAAAAAACTAGAAAAATGATAAATCCCTAAGACCAATCCAGAAAAAAATACATACATGGCACATGAGTGTTAGGAACAAAGAGGGCACTACAATACAGGTCACAGAGATAAAGATATAATAAAAGAATATTATGAAGAATTGCATTATACTAACAAATTTGAAAATTTTGTTAAAATGGAAATTTCCCGGGAAAAATACAAATCACTAAAACTCACACAAGAAAAAATAGAAAATCCGAACTATCCTATAACTAGTAAATAAATTGAATTTATAATTTAAAAGCTTTCCACAAAGAAACCTCCAGGCCCAGAGACTGTTAATGGTGAATTCTACAAAATATTTAAGGAAAAAACCCACTAATTTTCTAATTTTATGTAAATTCTCTCAGGGAATAGGAGAAAAATTATATGATCATTTAAATAGATGTAAAAAAAAGGCACAATAACAAAAAAACTTAGCAAACGTAAGTTTGCCAAGAATATAAGGAAAATTCCTTAATTTCATATATGTTATGTATAAAAAGCCTATAGAAAATATCAAACCCAGTGGGGAAATGTTGAATGCCTTCCATTTAAGATTAAGAATGAGACAAAGATGCCCACTATAATCACTTTTATTCAAATTGTCTGGGAGGTCCTGGCCAGTGCACTAAAGCAAGAAAAATAAGAGACATAAGATTAAAAGTAAAATACAAACATGCAATAATTTATAGATGATAAAACTTTTGTGTGTAGAAAATCCAAAAGAGGCCGGGTGCAGTGGCTCACACCTGTAATCCTAGCACTCTGGGAGGCCGATGCGGGCGGATCGCTCAAGGTCAGGAGTTCGGAACCAGCCTGAGCAAGAGCGAGACTTCGTCTCTACTATAAATAGAAAGAAATAAATTGGACAACTAAAAATATATAGAAAAAATTAGCCGGGCATGGTGGCACATGCCTGTAGTCCCAGCTACTCAGGAGGCTGAGGCAGTAGGATTGCTTGAGCCCAGGAGTTTGAGGTTGCTGTGAGC
>CAUYRT010078953.1:0-12766 GCA_963574885.1 Lepilemur ruficaudatus
AAATGATTTTCAGTGAATTTACCGAGGTGTACAGTTAATCACATGAATCAGTTTTTGAGGAATTCCTTTCCCCTATTGAGACCCCTAATTCCGCTCCCCAACTACTTTTCAAGCATATCCCACCCTTCCACAGTGACTATGTTTAAAGCATTGTTCCAACCAGCACCTTGTAGCGAGTCCTCCTTGGTGACTCCAAATCCATAGGTGATGCAGCGGGACAAGGCCTGTGGGCACCTACTGCTGGTGTTGGCGTTGTTAGGGTCTTTGCCTCCTCTACCTGAGTGGGTCTTGTGCTCAACACTACGTATATAACACAATTTGTTTATCCAGTCATTCATTGATGGACCTTTTCCCCTTTGTGAATAGTGCTGCTGCGAACATTTGTATACGAGCATTTGTTTGAGCACCTGTTTTCAGCTCTTTGAGCTGTATATTCAGGAATGGAATTGCTGGGTTAGATGGTAATTCAACATTCAACTTCTGGAGGAACTTCCAAACTGTTTTCCACACCCATGTTACTCCCCACTAGCAATGTCTGAAGATTCCAATCTCTCCACATCCTTGCCAACCCTTGTTATTCCCCACTTTTTAAAAAATTATGTGTTGAGGATGCTGAGAACTTTTCATGTGCTTATTAGCCATTTGTATCTGTTCTTTGGAGGAATACCTGTTCATGTCTTTTGCCCATTTTTATGCTGGGTTGTTTTTTGTGATTGTGTTGTAAGTGTTCTTTGTATATCCTGGATACTAGACTGTTATGAGATATATTTGCAAACATTCCTCCTGATCCTGTAAGTTGTTTTTCCACTTGCTTGATAATGTCTTGGAGTGCACAAAAATTTTAAATTGTAATGAAGTCCAATTTATTTTTTCATTGATACTTATGCTTTTGGTTTTATGTCTAAAAACATATTGCCAATTCCAAGGTCATGAGAATTTTTGCTTATGTTTTCTTCTAAGAGTTGTATAGTTTTAGCTCTTACATGTAGGAGTAGGTCATTGAACCATTTTGAATTACTTTTTTTGTATGTAGTATAACATAAAGGTCCAACATCAGTCTTTTCCATGTGGATATCCAGTTGTCCTAGCACCAATTGTTGAAGAGTCTCTTCCTTCCTCTTTTGAATGGTCTTGACACCCTTATCAAGAATCAATTTGCTATAAATGTATAGGTATGTTTTTAGACTCTCAATTCTATTCATTTCATCTATATGTCTCCCCTTATGCCAGCACTATACTGTTTTAATTACTATGGCTTTGTAGGAAGTTTTGAAATGAGGAAATGTGAGTCCTCCAACATTATTCTTTTTTAATACTGTTTTGGCTATTCAGGGCTCCTTCTGATTCCATGTGGATTTGAGGATCAGCTTTTCTATTTCTACAAAAAAGGCCATTGGGGCTCATGCTTGTAATCCTAGCACTCTGGGAGGCTCAGGCAGGAGGATCACTCAAGGTCAGAAATTCGAAACCAGCCTGAGCAAGAGCGAGACCCCATCTCTACTAAAAATAGAAAGAAATTAATTGGACAACTAAAAAATATATAGAAAAAATTAGCCAGGCATGGTGGTGCATGCCTGTAGTCCCAGCTACACGGGAGGCTGAGGCAGAAGGATTGCTTGAGCCCAGGAGTTTGAGGTTGCTGTGAGCTAGGTTGATGCCACGGCACTCTACAGCCCGGGCAACACAGTGGGACTCTGTCTCAAAAAAAAAAATTTATTCCTAAGAATTTTATTCTTTTAAAAGCTATTGTAAATGGGATTGTTCTCTTAGCTTTGTTTTTTTTTATTGTTCATCACTGGTGTATGGAAATGCAGATGATTTTTTATGTTGATCTTATACCCAGCACCTTTACTGTATTTATTAGCTCTAATAGTTGGTTGATTCTTTACAATTTTCTACATATAGATTCCTATCATCTGCCAATAGAGATGGTTTTACTTCTTCCTTTTCCAGTTTTATGGCCTTTTCTCCCTAATTGATCTGAGTAGAGAAGGCATCCTTGTCTCCTTTTAGTCTTTCACCATTGAGTTTGGTGTTCCCTGTGGTTTTGTCACAAGTGCCTTTATCTTGAGGATTTTCCCTTTTATTCCTAGTTTTCTGAGTGTTTTCATTATAAAGCATGTTGGATTTTTTTCAAATGGTTTTTCTGCATTAGCTGAAATGATCATGTGTTTATTTCCTTTGTTCTATTAATGGAATTTATTACATTGATTGATTTTCTTATGTTGAACTGCTTTCTGGGATAAATCCCATTTGGTCATGTTGTATAAACCTTTTCATGTGCTCTTGAATTCTATTAGATTATTAAGTATGAAATGTCTGATTCCCTTAAGTACTAAGTTTGACAGTTGATATCTCTGATATTTCACTTTGACGCTTCCTATTCTCTTTTTATTGTGAAGGTACAACCTCATTCTTTCAAACATATGTTTTGGCTTGTGATTAGCCTTCAATTTTTTTTACAGCAACTTCTGTGGAACCATGGATAAATCAAAAATTCATGTTATTTTTTAACGAGTTCCATCTGGAACCAGTACAGTTGAAATATCAATGAAGTGTTTGGGAAGGATATGGCTAATAATCGCACAGTACATCGACGGTTTGAGATGTTCCATTCTGGTGATTTTAATCTTGAAAATGAGCCATGTGGGTGACACAAGACCAAGGTGGATAATGGTGAGCTGAAAGCTGTAGTGGAGGCAAATCTATCTCAACCTGTGTGTGAATTAGCAGCAAGGTTTGACATTACTATTCCAAAAATATTGGACCATTTGAAACATGTGGGCAAGGTAAAGAAGCTGGATAGATGGATTCTGCATGAATTAAATGAGCATCAGAAGAGAAATCATCTCAAAGCTTTCTTTGCTGTCACGATATAAAAGCAAACCATTTCTACACCGTACCATGACATGTGATGAAAAATGGATTCTTGTTGAGAATCGTAAGCATTTGACACAATGTTTGGATAAAGGTGAAGTGCTGAAACAGAGTCCAAAACCAAATAGTAATCAAAAAAAGCTAATGATGTCTGTTTGGTGGTCCAGCACTGGTATTATCCACTACAGCTTCATGAAACCTGGTCAATCAATGACAGCGGATGCCTACTGCAACCAATTGGATGAAATGATGAGGATGCTTATAATTATGCATTCAAGACTGGTCAATAGAAACAGGCCAATCCTCTTACAAGACAACACTTGACCACATACCACACAAACAACGCAGCTCAAACTACAGAAGTCGGACTTGGAAGTTCTGTGTCATCCACCATATTCACCAGACCTTGCACCAACTGATTACCACTTTTTCCAGGCTTTGGACCACTTCCTGCAAGGAAAAGTATTCAATTCTCAACAAGCTGTAGAAAATGCCTTTTGTGATTTCATCACCACTCACTGTCCAGGCTTCTTCACTGCTGGCATAAGCAAGCTATCGTTAGGATGGCAAAACTGTGTCGATAGTTTGATTAATTATACTGCTTCTTGTTTGAGATATAATAAACTACACTTTTGATTTGAGATCAGACATTTCATATTTAATGATCCAATATTTGCAATATTTTGTTGAGGATTTCTGCATCTGTTTTCATGAGGGATAGCAGTGTATAATTTTGTCTTTTTGTGGAGCCTTTGTCAAGCTTTGGTCTTAGATTAATACTGGCCTCACATAAGTTAGGAAGTGTTACCTCTCTTCTATTTTTGGAAGAGTTCGGAAGGATTGGTGTTAATTCTTCTCTTAATGTTTGATGGAATTCACCTGTGAAGTCAGATGGTCCAGAATTTGCTTTTAAATGCATAAACGATGGTCCTACTTATTCTCTGCATGTGTAAAGGACCTTAGAGAAATAACTCATATACAATAGTCACTAAAAAACTTAATAACTGTTATGGGTTGATTCATGTACCCTGAAAAGATATGTTGAAATCTAAACCCTCAATATCTGTGAACGTGACTTTATTTGGAAATAGGATCTTTACAAATGTAATCATGTTAAGATGAGATCATTAGAGTGACCCCTAATTCCATATTCTCTTCTTCCTTGTAAGAAGAGGAGAAGAGGCACAGAGACACACACACAGGGAGAAGGCCATTTGACAAGAGAGGCAGAGATTAAGTGATGTGTGTACAGACTGAGAACACCAAGGATTGTGGCAACATAGGGAACTAAGAGAAATGCACGGAACCGACTCTTTCCTAGAGCCTTCAGAGAGAGCATGGAATTACCAACACCTCAGTTTCAGACTCTTAGCTTCTAGAACTGTGAGAGAATTAATTTCTGTTGTTTAAAGCCACCCAGTTTTGGTAGTTTGTTACTGCAGCCTTTGGAAACCAATACAGTCAGTAACATTGATTACATCTTTGCGTAAAGAGATATCCAGCAACTTTTCTATTAACCAGGGAATTCTTAATGGTCTCAAAATCAACCTGTTTCCATTTCCTCGGACCGATCCTTCAGGCTCTGACCTCAGCGATGTTAGATGGCCCACATAGATGAGTCAGAACTTGAGGCCCAAAACCAGAATTTGATTGTGTTCAGATAGCGCTTTTGCTTGAATGTGTGAATTGTGGTGGGTTTTATGTATTTCCTGGTTCCCATTTCATAATGTGGCCATGTAACAAAACCTGTGGGTCACATGAGAGGGAGAAAGGGAAGGCCTGGAGCAAAGATATCGCTGCCCATATTGAAATTTTTGCCTTCCTGTGGTTGCAAAGCTGAAGAAGATCCTCAGAACAGGCTGCAGGGCCAGTGCCATCTTCAATTCCTTTCCCTCTGTTTTGATAAATTTATTATGATTGATATACAGTCATGTATATTGATTATCCACATAAATACATTCTGAGTAACCTGCCATTAGGAGATTTTGTCATTGTGCAAATATCACAGAGTGCACTTACACTAACCTAGATAGTATAACCTGCTACACCCGCAGGCCATTGCCTCCAGGCTACAAACCTGTACAGCATGTTACTATATTGAATACTGCAGGCAACTGTAACACAACGGTAAGCATGTCTGTATCTAAACATATTTAAACATAGAAAAGATACAATATTATAATTTTATGGGTCCACAGTTGTATATGCAGTCTGTTGTTGACTAAAACGTCACCATGTGGTGCATGACCGTTATTGGGATTACAGATGAGGGTAGATTGAGTGAGAGATGTGAGGAACGCAATTATAAAGAGAAACAATAACACTGGCCTGTCCTTGTTGATTGCATCATGCGTGTCAGGGCCCATGCTGGTAGCTTTGTAACCTTTTTACCAGTGTTTTCAATATTCACTATGCACATTCCACACTCATGATTGTGTTTCGTGAGTACACCACCTTTACTTATTTAATAATTTATTTATTGTGAATCAGTACTTTTTGTTTAAATAAATGTGTTTATTTGAAGATGGAAACTTTATAGCAATACTTTTTAAAACAAATCCAGTGTCACCTGCCAAGAAAACGTTAGCACCCAGTTAACGTTATATAGTGAAATGGAAAGGAAGAAAATGTTAGGACATTCTGAACATACACTTTGGCTTGTCAAGTTTCTGAGCCCATGGCCAACCTCTTCCTTATTGTAAAGAGTGATTAGCATGAGGTAGAGTCTACCCTCAATTGAGCTTTCCTCTTGATATAGTTAAAAGAGCTTAAAGGGACTTGTAAGGGTAATGTCTGTCTGATGTCGTGAGCAATGCTGTAGAACACTACTGTCCACAAATCATCCCACACATGCACCTGCGGTTTATTCCACACTGTGGAAAATGACACTCTGATCCTTTAAAACAATCCTAATCCCATGCAGAATTAGGCTCACACTGATATATGAGGACTCTGAGACTAAGGTTGAGGATTCCTCCTCAGGGTCACAAAAAGAATGGGTAGAAAAGTCAAAATTCGAACCCAGGTCTGCTGGCTCTGAAGTCATTGCTGTTTTCACTCATTGCTGTTTTTCACATCCAGGCTGCACCCTCTGATCCTGGGAAGACAGCTGTTAGAAGTAGGCCCAATATGTGCTTACTTCTTTGTTTTCCATGGCCTATAGAGAGTCAGGAATGCACCAGCCCTTTAACTCCCAGAACTAGATTGTTAAAGTTACAGTCCGTTGAAGTTGTGGCCCTCAGCGCATGGACAATCTCCTCTCACACTGATATATGAGGACTCTGAGACTAAGGTTGAGGATTCCTCCTCAGGGTCACAAAAAGAATGGGTAGAAAAGTCAAAATTCGAACCCAGGTCTGCTGGCTCTGAAGTCATTGCTGTTTTCACTCAGTCACGACGGGATATTAAGAATGACACATGCGTGAGATCTTCAGGAGAGAACTTTCCCCGGGAGAGTGAACAGATACTGTGTTGGGGAAACTCTGAAGACGAAAAAAGAGTCGTTGTCTTTCGTCGTGTTAACTGAACGAAGCCAGGCACGGAATGCCGTGCTGTGTGACTCCATTCATATGAAATTCCAGGATAGGGACATCTATGGGGACAGAAGGCAGAATCGAGGTTGCCTTGGACTCAGGGCAGAGGGGATGGGGGAATACAAGGGTCATATCTAAAGGGTAGAGGGTGTCATTTCAAGGTGATGAAAATGTTTTAAAATTGACTGTATGATGTTTGCTTACATTGTTAAGTAGACCAAAAACCAGTGGACGGTACACTTTTCAGATCTATGATTTCTGATGGGTTCCTGTTTATACTTTCTCTTTGTTAAAATTCTCAGTTTGTTCTTTCATTGCTCTCCTAACTTTGGTGAGCTTCTTTATGACCATTATTTTGAATTCCTTGTGTAAATCACATACCTCCAATTCACTCCAGCTGCTTTCTATAGACTTATTTGCAATATATTTTTCTGTTTTTTCTCCCACTTTCCTTGACTCTCTGTGTTGATTTCTGTGCATTAGATAAGACAACTGCCTCTCCCGGGCTTGTCAGACTGGCCTTGTGTAGAAGGATTTCACCAATCCCTCCAGCCAGAGATGCTAAGGTGCCTCTCAAAGCATTGTGTTTATCCAGACTACGGTCTTTGTCTTTGGTGGCCCCAGATTAGGCATTTTCCACAGTGTGGAATATGAACCGCAGGTGCATGTGTGGGATGATTTATGGACAGTAGTATTCTACAGCATTGCTCACGACATCAGGCAGACATTACACTTACAAGCCCCTTTAAGCTCTTCTGACTACATCAAGAGGAAAGCTCAATTGAGGGTAGACTCTACCTCTTGCTGTCAGCACCCCATGATCAGTAAGGTAGAAGCTAGACCCTCTAGATGGATCTGGAAAGATTGAGGTGTTGGATGTGTGTTCCAGTTCCTTCTATCTTCATGTTGAAGCTAAGCACAGGTGTTATTCTCCCTCTCTCTCTTCACTAAGCTGGGGAGAGACTCTGTGGCAAAGCCTATACTCACATCCAGGCTGCACCCTCTGATCCTGGGAAGACAGCTGTTAGAAGTAGGCCCAATATATGCTTACTTCTTTGTTTTCCATGGCCTATAGAGAGTCAGGAATGCACCAGCCCTTTAACTCCCAGAACTAGATTGTTAAAGTTACAGTCCGTTGAAGTTGTGGCCCTCAGTGCATGGACAATCTCCTCCCAGAAAGAATGGATAGGTCTGGATTTATCAGTGAGGTGAGCTGGAGAAAAGGCTTGGAACATGCCACATTCCTGCTCAGGCTTTCTGAGGGCTACTGTTTGTCTGCCTTGTTAGCTCCCTGATGCAAATTAGTTAGTGGCCAGGCCACCAAGTAGCCACTGGAAGGGTGTACAGTAAGCTCTTCCAAGGGGAAAATTGGAGCTGCATGTCCCAGTCCCTTTTCTGCATGGCTCCCAGGGAGCATAGTCCCTTGAATTGTTTGTATGCCTGTTTAAAATCACCTCTTTGTTCTGTGATCTAGGGAGATTCACATATACCTGCCCTCTTTTGCTCCCAGAGCTAGGAGGTTTAGGAGGCAGTCCCTGGGGTGGAAGCTATGAGAGTTGGGGCAATCTACATGTTGACAAACTTCTTCCAGGGGAGCATAATAGATTTGGAATTATCTCAGGGGTGAGATGGGGGAGAAGGTTTGAAGATCATCAGTCTGCTCCTCAGGCTGGTGGTGGGTTAATGTTTTTCTGCCCTTTTAACTCCCCAGCGCAAGTTAGCTAGGTGTCAGGCCACCAAGTAGCCACTAGAAGAGTGTGTCATGAATTCTTTCCAGGGAGAAAAAGGGAGCTGCATTTTTCAGGCCCTTCTCAGCACTACTCCAGGGGAATGAGACCTCTGGAAGTGCTTACACACCCATTGCTTTTATCCTGTGGTCTAGAGGCTACTTAAGAAGTCATGCATGCCCAGTTCCTCTGCCTCCCCCGCCTGCTCCCGTGTTTGGCCAATTAAGAGACAAACCATGGAACACCTTAGAGTTAGGGCTCTGTGTGTGAGGTCTGATCCCTCCTCTCCACAAGGAGAAGCTGGGTGCTGGGGGTTCCTTTCCTGACTGTATGGCCAAGTACCCAGGAGGGGATCTGTGCCTGAGTATGCCTCAGTTCCCTACAGATTTGATATTATCTTTTCTCAGTTGCCTAGTGGGTAGGAATCTCTCAACTGGTTTCTGACATTTTCTCAAAGGGAATTGATCCATGAATTGTTCATTTAATCCATCTGTGAGTAGAGAGAGGGCGTCAGGAGCCTGGTATTCTGCCATGTTTCTGATGTCATCCTTGGCATTACTGTTTAAAATTCAATTTATTGTAGATTAATGGAATGATTTCTGAACTCTCTGCGCTGTTCCCTTTATCACGATGTCTATTCCTTCGCCGATACCTCACTGTGTTGATTATTCCAGTTTATACATAAGTCTTGAAAACAGAGGATGTTGATTCATCAAAAATTTTTAATTTTTCTGGCTATTTTAGATCATTTAAATTTTCATATAAATTTTAGACTCTACCAGTAAATTTTTACCAAAAGGTTTTGGGCATATTGAGTGACTAGTGTTGAAGCTGACTCACATAGGTCAATTTGGAGAGCATGTGTATAATAATATTGAGTCTTTTGGTCTAGGAGCACTGTTTATCTCTATGTTTATTTCGATCTTCTCTAATTACTCTCAGCAACATTTTGTAGTTTTCAGTGTACAGAGCTTGCCTATGTCTACTAAATGTTATCATTAAGTTTTTCATGTTTATTGATGTTATGTAAAATAGTATTGTTTTTAATTTATCATTTTCAATGATTCACTATGTGTACATACAAATACAATTAATTCTAATTTTGTTATTATATCCTGCTACTCTGCTAAACTCAGAGATTATTTCTTGTAACTTTTTGTAGATTCCTTAGGAACACTGACACAGTAGATACTTTCTGTGAATAAAGATAGGTTTACTTCTTCTATTTTTGCAAACATCCAAAATGTTCTTATATAAGTGAACAAAATATGATGCATCCATACCTTGCAATACTACTCCTTTTTAAAAAAAAAGTAACAAACCATTCATACATAAGTTGGATGAATTTCAAAGGCATTTTGCTTAGCGGAAAAAATCCAATCTCAAAAGCTCACATGCTGTCTGACCCCCATTAGTATAACATTCTCAAAATGATGAAATATTAGAGACGGAGGACAAATTAGTAGGTGCCATGATTCAAAAATGCTTTTGGGAAGAGAGGTGTGTAACTGTGGAAATTTAGAATGAGGGAGATCTTTGCAGGGATGCACTAGACCAGCAGCTTGATTTGGGCTGGCAGTGACTTGAATAGGGGCCAGCCACAGGGCCAGCCACAGGACACACAGCTCAGGAGAAGCCCCAGACCTCCCCCAGCACCTTGAAGGATGCTGAGGACAAAACCAGGCACTGGCTGCTGCCCTGACCTCAAATTTGACAGCCGCAAAAGGAGAATCTCAACCATAGTGATGTGAGAAGAAACAAGACCCATCCATCATTTGATGAAAGGCAATGCAATGAAAGGAAATAGATTTTGTAGTTTTCCCCCAATAAAATTTTCGGAAAAAAAAACAAAACGAAGGACTTACATCTAAGAGAATCATGTATATTATGACCAGAAATTAATTTTGACAAGCATATCCTCAGAGTTATAAGAGAGAAAATAATAGTTCTAAAGAATGAGTATTTACAAAAGAGAGGGATATTATTAGCAAGAAACCACAACAGATCTTAAAAATGGAAATATAACTTCCCGTGCCTGGCGTGTTTCACTAGGCACAGTGTCCTCCAGGCTCATCCGTGTTGTTGCAAATGACACGATTTTCCTCTTTTTAAAGGCAGATAGTCTTCCACTGTGTATATAATATATACCACATTTTCTTTCTTTCTTTTTTATATATGCATAATAGGTGTACATAGTTTTGGGGTATGTGTGGTAATTTGATACATTCATATAATTTGTAAAGATCAAATCAGTGTGCTTGGGATGTTCATCACCTTAAATATTTGTCTTTTCTTTATGCTAGAACTACGTGAATTTTTCTCTCCTAGCTATTTTGCTATATGCAACGGATTATTGTAAACCGTAGTCACCCGACTGATTTCTCTAACACCAGGTCTTATTTCTTCTATCAAACCATATATTTGCACCCATTAGTCAACTTATCTTCCTCCCTCTCTCCTCCTTACCCTTCCTGGCCTCTGGTAGCCACTGACCTACTGTCCATCTTTATAAAATCCACTTTTTTAGTTCCCGCATATGAGAGAAAATGTGCAATGTTTGTCTTTCAGTGCTTGGCGTATTTCACTCAATGTAATGACCTCCAGTTCCATCCTGTTGTGGCAAATGACAGGGTTTCATTCTCTTTTATGGGTAAATAGTATTCCACGGGATACCACATATTCTTTATCCATTCATTGGTGGATGGACACTTAGGTTGATTCAATGACTCGAAATAGCCAATTTAAAATAAATAAATGAATGAAAATACAGCTGATGACATTTCATACCTGCACCAGAAATACTGGATACCACTCAAGGGCAAATGGATGCCATGGAACAGACTGAAATTCCCCCCAAATTAGGTAAAGTATTGAAAATAAATGAAATAAAATTTAAAAGACATGTATTATAAATATATATATATATTCCAATATTTGACTAAATGCTGGCCTAGAAGCACAAAATAGAGAATGGAAGGGAAGCAATAATAAATACTATAAAGGAAGCAATGTTTCCTCTACTTTCAAATGGAGGAAGAGTTGCCTGCAGCTGAGAGTGGACCTGCTACCCAACGTGACTCTGAAGATTTAAGTATTTATTCAAGTCATCAAAAATATCTTGAGTATTCTCCCCACTCCTATCCTCTGTCCCAGGTGAGGAGTACTGGTAGAAGAAAGCCGTCATCCTGTCCTGGAGTGGATCCCAATAGAGCCGGGAATGCAGCCTTAAAGATCAGCTGGTCTAACTTGATCAAAAATTCATCATTCCCCTGGGGAACTCTGAGACCTGTGGGTAAACAACAACATATCTGAGTTTAGTGAAGGGCAGAGGAGGCAGAATATCATTTCTGCTGGCCTCTGAACACACGTTCTAAACCAGGGGGAGCACCACCCCAACTTTCCATTCCTCCCACTCCATCCAGGGATGTTTGAAAGGTATGATAGCAGTTGCTTTTTCTCTTGTTCCACAATGATTGGGGCTTTAACTGGTGCTTAATGGGAAAGGAAATTTTGGCAATTTAGAGTTGCTAAATGTTTCTGTAATGAACGAGGTTAGCCCCATGTGGTAAAGAAATATCCCACCTAAAATATCATTTGTGCCCATGTTGAGATCATAAGAAGTCCCCATGGTAGAATTTGGTGTTTAAAGAACTCCATATTTATCAGGAGAGGGGAGGAGGAGAAGGAGGAGGGAGAAGGGCGTGGGGAAGGGGAAGAGGAGAGGAGGGGGAGGGAAGAAAGGGAGGGGCAGGGTTGGGGGAAGGGGAGAGGGAAGGAGGAGGGTGGGCAGGCAATGACTTCTAGAAAGAATGCTGGGCAGAAAAGGAAGAGGCTGTGAGCAGAGGAGGTGGAGCAGCTTGCCCAGGGAAATGTCATGCTGGAGCTCCTTCCTAATCCTAGTTCAGCGGGAGGCAGGAAGGGGCTTTCCCGCCACTTCCAGCTGCATCCTGGGCACAATGCTCTGAGTAGTCTGGGTCCCAGCAACCACACTGCTCCAGAGCTCTTGTTCCCCTCTCCCAGTGAGGGGTGGAGAGGCTAAAGAAAATAAAAAACAAACAAACAAAATTTAAAAAATAGAGAATCCATATTTAGCAAATGGCCAGCATGGTGACTGTAGTTAACAGGACTGCACTGGATAGTTAAAATTTGCTAGGAAGGCAGATCTTAAATGGATAGGCTCATTAGCTTGTTTATAGCCATCATCTCACAATTAGTGAAATTACTTGGTACACAATTAATTACTTATTTAGCATGAGGGTTCCCCTAGCCCCAGGTTTATTGAGGTATAATTGACAAATAAAAATTTGATATATCAAAATATCACACTATACACAAATATAGTTCAATTTTTTTTTTTTGAGACAGAGTCTCATTCTGTTGCCCGGGCTAGAGTGCTGTGGCGTCAGCCTAGCTCACAGCAACCTCAAACTCTTGGGCTCAGGCAATCCTTCTGCCTCAGCCTCCCGAGTAGCTGGGACTACAGGCGTGCACCACCATGCCTGGCTAATTTTTTCTATATATTTTTAGTTGGCCAATTAATTTCTTTCTATTTTAGTAGAGACGGGGTCTCGCTCTTGCTCAGGCTGGTTTCGAACTCCTGACCTTGAGCAATCCACCCGCCTCGGCCTC